>CM035226.1:5782092-6017608 GCA_020226215.1 Sindora glabra | reverse complement strand
AGAGATACAATTATATATAGTTTAAAAAATAAGTTTCAAAACAAAAAATAACTTTAAAAAATATCTAAAAGTTATTTCAATTCTTTATTATTTAATTACACATTTAAAATTATAATTTTTTTAAAAATAAATTCTGAAAACAATTTTTAAACAAATTCTCCTGTTTTTAAAAATAGAAAATGAACTGTCCTTAAATTGCTTACTTCTCCTTAACGATAAGATGAGAAGAACTTTCAAACACCAAGGAAGGTGACAATTTTACCCTTATCTCTGTAACATCCAATAAGGTGGACCAACTCGCGACTTTAACCGACGAGGTTAAAAAACAGAAGCAAAGAATAGAAATTGAAACGTTTAAATTAAAATTTTCCTGGTTTGAATGGAAAAAAATAGAACAGGAAAGAAAATGAGTTTGTATTGTTTTTACAATTTTAAAATTTTCTCTTTTTCCTATTTTCTTTTGTAACTAGTATTTAAAATTTTCTTTTCTTTCCTTTCGTCTCAACTCTCCCAAAGATAGCTTAAGACCTCTCATCCGGGCAAAGAAATCACAAATATGCCTTCATTTGCACTAGACCTCTCATAACAACTTCACAAAGGTCTCAAGGTGCCATTAGAACCTTTTTTGCGTAGCAGAACCTACCAATAAGAATTCTTGGATATATACATATATATATATATATGTATATATATATCATCTGTTACGTAAAAATTAACTACAAACTGTGGGTGTAATATGTGAATATGTACAAATTGAACTTGTATCGGCAAGAAACTTGGGAAAGTGATGAAAGAATATTAGCATTATTGTTTAAGCAGCATTTACAGAAGTCGAAAGGACAACATGTGCAAGGAATTGAAGGCCATCCTGGATTTTGCCCACTGCAGTGGTTTGGTCAGCACGAAGGTGTTTGCAGAAGGTACTGGCTTTTTCCTGGACTGAAGTCTCTGAAAGAACATCATGAGACTTTGCAGTAACACTTTTAATGGCAGCTTGATATGCCTCGGTTACATCAGATATGCCTGATGAATCCATCAAAATGAAAGAATGGAAACAGAAGTTAGTGATTTCTACTCGGTAAGAAAATGGTTAAAAATAATTTGCACTCCCATGGAAACTAGAAGTAAAGTAAAAACGGAGAGTAATAGATGTCTTCATTCCAAGAAATAATGAAATCACTTCTTAGATGACTGCAACAAGAGATGAGATGCTAGACAACCAACCTGTGATAAAACTGTTGGAAACGGCTTCCACATATCCTATCATTGTTTGGGCATTTATTCTGATGATTTTAGCTTTTTCAACTACATCTTCAGGCCACTCTATGTTCACCTTCTCCTCATCAGCCACTTCATCTTCAGTTTGCTGGCACTATAAATTATAGACTTGCCAAACATAAGCAACTGAGAAACTGCAAAACAGCACATTTCCGACAGTCTCTGCAACAAAATGCAACATATTATCTTTCTTTTCAATAGAAAATCAAAATTTTGTCAGAGGTATAAGTAAACATGTTCTGTTTACTTATATGATAAACCTGGCATGATTAAAATCAAGACATGTCCATATTTTTCTAGAAAATTCCAGAGCATTTTTCCATACATGAACCCCCTCTGAATGAAGAGACTCTAATCTTCCAGTAGTTCGCTGGATTATATCATCAGCAGCAAGTCCAGCCAAGGCGCCTGTGAACCTGAAAAAGAAAATGGAAAGCATCACATGGAGCACATGATATGATGAAGAGGGTCCTCAATCTTCAGTGTTTTTTTTTTTTTTTAGTTGGGGAGGGGGGGGGGGGAGGGTGTGGATGCTTGTATAGTTATAAATGATTAGGCCTGCAAGAAGATAAATTGGCAGAGCAGGAGAAAGGAGATGAATGCTTTTAGTAAAGAGATGCATGGACATATATGACATCAAAAAACTTTTGTTCAGCTATAATTTTCCTTTACTAATCCTATGACTAGACGCATTCTTTGTATGTTTATAACATCTAAACATTCAAAACAGCTACATTTTCTAGCTCATTTTAACTATTTCTACATAATGGACATAGAGCTTCAATTTTTTGCGCATCAGAAATAGAGCAGATTTAAATCCGATTTATTGCATGTATGACTTTAGAGAATGGGGAAATTACCCTGCAGCCAAATCAGCAGCCTTGCTGACACTAGAGTCATGTAAATTCTTCATCTCATCACTGCTTCCTTCATTTCCTCTCTCTATTGTCTTCCCTTTGTTTGACTCAACACTGCTTCCATCAAATTCAGCATTAAAACTGAAAATTTGTTGGACCTCTTTAAGCCTCCCATCATATACAGATTTTTGCTCCTGTGATAACTTTGCTTTTCTTCGGTTAAATAACAGGGCATAATGACTAGATAGAGCCTCCAGTTCCTGACAATAATTCATATTATATCTTGTAAGAACATCATATTAACTATCATAATTCAACAGCATAATGATGTTAGATAACCTCCAACTGCTCAGGTCCTCCATATATATAGAAACATCGATCAAATGTCATTTCCTCTAACAGTTGATCCTCATCTGTCTCCCCTTCAGTTTCTTTATTTGTCTTCTCAACTTCAATTCCAGTTTCAGAGATCAATAGGTCCATTGTCTCCTTACCTACATATTCAAGCACTTGCATTCCCTTTGCAGTAAAAGCTTTTCCAGTCTGTAAGATGACAGCAACAAATAGCTCATAAATAATAATGAATATAACATGGAGAATGAGACAAAGGGCCTTCCAGACCTCTAATAGGGAAGGTGCTTCAGAACCAGCTGCTCCAGGTCCACTCTGTTGAACAGGTCCTGCAAGATATGCAGCTGAGCCCTCAAGCCTGAGGGAATATTCAGTTAGATAGTACAAGGGGGGAAAAATTCTCCTTTTAAACAGGAAGCAATTGTCTTATGACCAGCAACCAGAGAGGAAAAGGCCAAAAAAATAGAATGGCCCAGCTTATCTTTTAATGCCAATGAATATTTATAAAATTGAAAGTCAGCATGCACCAATTGGTGCAACAAGAATAAATATTCCATCAACTGTGAACTCTCATTCATGTGCATGCTGAGTGATTACTGAACAACACTTTAGCTCTCATGATGGAAAAAGTCAATAAACAACCAATGAACCATACCTGTGAACAAAATCAGTACCCCCTTTCCATGCACTACCTAAAGCACTCCATGCCCCTGATGCAAAATTCTCAACAGAATTGTCAAAAACCTTCAAACCCTACAAACAATAAGGAGTTGAGGACCATAATGTAAGTGTGTTTAATTCGTAACATAGTATTAGTTAAATTCAAATCATGGAATGTAAAAACAGAGTTAAATTTTCATTGTTCCAGATACATCAGAAACCCAATAACTTTTCCTTTTAAGATAATGTAGCCGACAATTTGTCAAGACAAGTCCAAGGAAAAATGAAAACAAGAGCAAGTCATGTCAAATGAGCAACAGGAGAAAAAGATGGTGAGAAGACAGGCAGAAGTCGATGCAAAATCCAGAAAGCATACGAACTAATTTAAATCACAGACCTTGAGAATGGAAAATACGACCAGAACAATGTACATATATAGTGTACACAGAGACGCTTAATTGGTCAAATAAGGGGTCCATTAAACATCAAACATCTGTAAATCATAACAAAGAAACCCAACGTATGCTATTTATGCCTTGCCTTGCCAAGCACTGAATCTTCACTGGCTTTCTCCAATTTATCTAGAGCAGATTTTCGTTGTTTGTCATCCTCATCATCACTTTCCTTTTCAGTTGGTGACCTTTCATCCCCCTCCTTCTCTTTGAAGATTCTGAATCTTCAGCAACATTTTGCAAGACTACAATGCCCTTCGATGCCGTCTGTGCAACAGCAGCAGCCTGCACTTTGAAAACATGAGTAAACTGAACGTCAAATAACATGATCGGATGGTGTAAAAAAATAACTACTAAAACCTTGCCTAGAGGAAAGCCACAATCAGCCTTCCAACATTACTTGTCTTTAGTTGGGGCGGAGAAACACCACTAATATTCATATCCCTCAATTATTCAAAAGAAAAAACCTTTATTGAAGCATCGAAATGGGTTGCTAATCACCGAGTTTGAAATAAAAACTAACATTGCACGACGTTTTTATTAAAACATCAACTACATTTGTATTATAACAAAATGAGTTAATTTAAAAAAAAAAAAAAGCAGAGTAAACTTTAGGAACCAATGTACAGGTTGAAGGCATTAGAGTAAAAATAGAAAGGCGTTTCAAACATACATTGCGGGAGATCTCTTCAGCAGCGACAGCAGCAGCTTTTTGAAGATCTGAAAGCACGGAGATAGGAGAAAAACCCCAACGACCCCAACTTCCACCGCCTCCAGTTTCCGATGACGGCGCTGCTACTCTGGCTTCTTGCTCTTCTGCAACTTCCTTCTCCTTCGCCGGCGACTGTTTCTTCTCGTCCATTTTCGGTTTCCAAGCTATAAACTTCTGACTGCCAAGCTAGAATCTGTAATCAGTCTTCGGAAACTGAATTCTGAAATATTGCTGCTCTTCTCTAAAATATTAGATTTCGATCTGGTTTGTTAATTTCCGTCTTTGGGTTCGGGGACCCTGCAAAATTGCCTACCCTTATTGGGCCGAAACGTGACGCGGATGCAGTCGAGACGACGTCGTTCTGTCTGTCCATGGATCAATATATCATTATCATGAAAGTATTAAAAAAAAGATCTAATTTTATAGTAGTTACGTTATTATTACTATTGATATTGATCGTTGGATTTTATTGGTCACATTATTACCATTAAATTTTTAAGATAAATAATGAGTATTTATTATTTAACAATTTCATATTTATTAATATAATCTTAAACACAATAAATATAAATCATTATTTTAATTTGATGCAAATCTTATAATTAATTTATTTTTTGAATATACAAACCTAAAAAAAAAATTAAGTAAAAAAATCTTGCAAAAATTTAAAAAAAAACTGCCATTTCTGTTCAGCAAGAAGGTTTTAGTTTTGTCGAAGTAACATTAAATTAATTAAAAATGAGGTATATATTTTTTTAATTATATATTAATACTTTTTTTTCTGCACTTAACGAGATACTCATTTTCTAGTTAGTTAATACACACAACTCATAACTTAGATCCACCTTAGTGCATCCCAGCATCACAATTCACAATTAAGCATTTGTCTTTGAACTTCTCTTTTTCTGAAGGAAAGAAGTAATTTTTTTTCTAGCTTAGTTTTATGATATAGATAATTAATTAATGTCAATATAAAAATTTTCCCTGCAATTTCCACTGATCCTGACCATTTTATGTGCAAAAATTATTTTTTTTGAAACCTTTTACGCTGTGAGACCGAGACAAAAGAATTTCGCAGAACTTTAATTGTGAAAAAACATTTTCCGTTAAACAACATCATGATTCATTTGGCAAAAATTTGGTCTAGTGCTTGAATTTCCCAGCAGTGACACTAATCCCAGATTCAGAGAAGAATACCCTTTTTATTGTCCATTACCTGCTTAATAAATTTTTTTAAAAAAATAAATATTTAATTTATAATCGTTATTGAAATTTCTAATTATTATTATTATTATTATTATACAAAAGAGGACCCAGCTGACCATGATGCATGTATAAAATGTTCAATATATTTATTTAGTACTATTAATTTAAAGAAAATTCTTATATGAGTATCAGCAATGGAAGATATTATTAGGAAAATACAGAGAATGAAGAGGTAGGGTTTTATAATTTATCTCAATATTTTTCATCTATTTTATTTTTACAACTGAGCGAATGGGTTAATAATTATATTATGTTAAATAAATATTTAATTAAAAGATAATATAATTTGAAGGTTATCTTTTCTGTAAATTAGAATTGTTGTGTTTATTTAATTAGTTCCAGTTTATTACGTAATATACATTGACAACCCCTGCGTGATTCCCCCTTTTTCCTGGTTAGTAATCGGCGCTTTACTAATGTCTAATGCAAAAGCACTCATTTGTTACTTGGTGCATTCAGTCTCATTTTACGTGACTCACCCAAGAAGCCCGGAATTGTAGTTCCTCCTTTAACTCATAATGATTTATGCAATTCATCTCATGTAATGCGTAAGCGAGCTGAGCAAACAGATATAATACCAACTTAAATTGGGAGACATCAATTTCATCTTCTGCTTCCAGCTATCTCGGAAGAAATCTAATCAATTCAGGCACCTGAACAGAGCTATGCCTTTTCGTTTCCAGTCCACAACAGGACCACAAAGGGGTTCGTTTTTCCTCTCTTTTCCGCATGATGGGACTGAACTTTTCTCTGCAGGGCACCTGCAAACACAACCAGTGGAAAAAAAGCAGTCTTTTCACTATTCTTCGTCGAACTTCAGAGTGTCATCACGCTCATATAATCCCTACCAATACCTTGATAAGCCAACATGTGAAAGCCGGTGAACTGGAAGAAGCTCGCCACCTGTTTGATGCAATGTCTGTTCGATCTGTTGTGTCATGGAATGCCATGATTTCTGGGTATACTAAAAGGGGAAGATATGATGAAGCTATTGATCTTGCTTCAAACATGCATTGCTCTAATGTCAAACTCAATGAGACCACTTTTCCTACGGTATTGAGTGCATGCGCGCATTCGTGGTCTTTGCGACACGGAAAACAGGTTCATTCCTTGCTTTTAAAATCTGGGTCCGAGAAATTTGACCTTGTGGGAAGTGCTTTACTATATTTGTATGCACATTGCGGTGAAATTCTAGAAGCCAAGCACGTGTTTGATGAGTTGCATCATAGGAATGAATTGTTATGGAGCTTGATGTTAGTAGGCTATGTTCAGTGTAACATGATGGATGATGCTGAGGATATATTTCGGAAAATGCCAGTACAGGATGTCGTTGCCTGGACTACATTGATCTCAGGGTATGCAAAGAGTGAAGATGGAGGGGGGATTGCTTTAGAGTTATTTCAGCGGATGACAAGGAGTTCTGAGGCGTTGCCAAATGAGTTCACCCTGGATTGTATCATAAGGACCTGTGCAAGGCTTAGAGCTCCATATCCAGGGACCGTCGTTCATGGTCTATGCATTAAGTATGGCTTTGAGAGTGACAATTCAATTGGTAGTGCACTTATTGAATTTTATTGTGATTGTGAAGCTATAGATGATGCCAAGAAAATTTATGATAGTGTAGATGAAGCTAGTCTGAATGTTACAAACTCCCTGATTGGGGGCCTTATCTCGATTGGAAGGATTGAAGAGGCTGAGCGGATCTTTTATAAATTGAGAGAGAAAAATCCCATTTCACATAATTTGATGATTAAAGGTTATGCCATGGGTGGTCAAGTTGAAAAATCAAAAAGATTATTTGAGATGATGTTCCCCAAGACTATAACTTCATCAAATACTATGATTTCTGTGTATTCCGGAAGCGGTGAACTTCATAAAGCTGTGAAGCTCTTTGATGAAACTAAAGAAGAAAGAAACACGGTGACATGGAATTCAATGATGTCAGGTTACATTCTTAATGATCACCATGAAGATGCATTGAAACTATACGTGACTATGCGCAAATTATCAATTGACTATTCCAGGTCAACATTCTCTGTCCTGTTTCATGCTTGTACATGTCTTGGATCTCTTCAGCAAGGACAACTGCTTCATGCTCACTTGATCAAGACACCATTTGAGGTAAATGTGTATGTTGGGACTGCACTTATAGATATGTATTCGAAATGTGGATGCTTGGCTGATGCTCAGAGGTCATTCATCAGTATTTCTTCACCCAACGTGGCAGCGTGGACAGCACTTATAAATGGTTATGCATATCATGGACTTGGCTCCGATGCAATTTTACTCTTCAACTCAATGTTAGCTCAAGGAGTTATCCCCAATGCAGCTACTTTCGTTGGCATACTTTCTGCATGTGGTCACGCTGGTCTAGTTGACGAAGGTTTAAGAATTTTTCGCTCAATGGAGAGATGCTATAACTTAATGCCAACCATAGAACACTACACATGTGTGGTAGATCTTCTTGGTCGATCAGGCCATCTAAAAGAAGCTGAGGAGTTTATTAAGCAAATGCCTATTGAAGCAGATGGGGTGATCTGGGTTGCTTTTCTCAATGCTTGTTGGTTTTGGAAAGACATTGAAATGGGAGAGAGGACTGCTGAGAAGCTATTCAGTTTGGATCCCAAGCCAACTTCTGCCTATGTTATTCTGTCTAATGTATATGCAGCTCTAGGGAGGTGGCAGCAGAAATCAAAACTGAGGAAGAGGTTGCAGGGTTTGGAATTTAGAAAAGATCCAGGATGCAGTTGGATTGAATTGGATAATAAAATTCATTTGTTTTCTGTAGATGATAGAACTCATCCTTTTTCTGATTTTATTTACACAACTATAGAGCAATTAACAGCAACTATATACTCTACTATACCGTTCAGTTGTTTCTTCACCAGCAGAGGAAGATAACTTTTCCTGAACTATTGTATAATTACTATGGAATGTCTTATCCAAAAGCAGTAATTAGTCTTTTTAGTTTTGATTTTTCAACTGATGAGATTCTACCATTTCTATGGTTTATGGAATCAATTCATGGTTTCTCATGTAATATTATGATAAATACTCCATTTGCTTTATATGACTTGCAATCAGTATAGGCTGAGATATCAAGCGGTTGATTATCAATTTTAGTATTCTTGCTATAAACAAGTGCACCACACCATAATCCCAGTTTCTCCCTCTCTTCTAACTTAGCTGATGAAAATTAGAGGCATGCCAAAATTCATACTAGTAAGTGTCACAAACTGACAGTTATGATAGTCCAATAAGTAAATGTATTCAATTTAAGATGAAACTTGATGGAAAAATCAAGCATGTTATAGTAGACCTATGGCTAAAATTTGGGATTAATCCCGTTCGTATACTATTTTTTCCTATTTTTTCAAGTTTGGAAATATTTTGATAATTTTAGCATAGTTCGAGAATTCAAAAGAGTTTGAGAAGTTTGTATTTGTGATCCTCACATTTTTTTTTATATCGGTGTATTTTGGTAAGAAATAAACATCCAAAGCTTTGAGAAAATGACATATGACAATTTAAAAAAAGTATGTCTACTCCTATTAAGAGGGCTTTTGTTCAAAATACTTTTTAAGGAAATAAAATGTCAAAAGGGTCAATGGGACGTCTAGACACTGAATTAGGCACTCAAGTATGTTGACTTGTGACTATCCCCTATACATTGAAAACTATGAAATGAGACATGTACTAAGCGAACGGAGTGTTTCTCTCTCTATTCAATTTGTCCCTTTCAGCCTATTATGCCTGAAGGCTCCATGCGTGAGATGATATTACTATTTAGTATACACGGGTACTTTAGCATCATTCAATTGTGGTTTACAGACTTGTAAATTCTATCATCTTTACCAAGCATATCATTAGAGGGTTTTAATGAAAAATTTAGCATATTCGTCAAAAGTGGCAAGCATGCATTGCACGGTTTCAACTAAAGAGCTACCGGGCCATGATAGATGGTATTAGAGCTTGGTTTGTGCTAGAAAGCCAAGATCAGGTAAGCTATAATTAGTCTAAATGTAGCTTGTCCAATGCTATAGAAAGGATATGCAAAACTTTCATTCTCAAACTTGATAGAGTTGTTGCCAAAAACCTAACCAAAAGGTGCAAGAGATTAAATTGACACAAAAAGCTAGTGTGTGGGAGGATAATACATTTAAGTGATAGTGGATTAGTACGTCGAGTACAAGCATTTATGTTAAAGGACTATCTTCCTTATGTGCATAGGATATCGGTTATACGCTTGTTCATAATAATGACATTGAGGGATGCAAACCATCATTTAGAGACACAAGTGAATTGTTAGGTTTCGGATCATCATATGCAGTAGAAAATTAAAATTTTGATTCGAATTCTACCTAGGATCCATGCAAAAGGACATAAATTAATGTTAAAGTTTTACCTTTTATGTGCTCGTATTCTTTCTGAACAAAACCTTAGGAGAGCGAGATAATTATGGATCAAAATGCCGGTTAGAAAGTACAGCATCTCTACGGTATTCACATGGAGTGAATAATGACTTTTTACCCTCCACAAATCTGTTAGGATAGGTCTTTCTCTCACTAGGATTAGGATTAGTGCATTTTGAAGTAATTTTAGGGTTTAATAGCAGTTAATGTATGTTTAAGGTGTTGCTTTCAAGTTCTTTTTATAGAACTAAGGCATACAACATTTCTAGTCCTACTAGAATAATGCTTCCAAAATCCTAAAATTACTTAACAACTATCACCTTATTCTTATCATAGAGAGAGTGGAAAGAGATAAAACTTATCCATTAATTATCTAATATTAGATAATAATATTATCTCATAATATAAATATCTAATATTAAAAGCGCATATAGTTATTAAATATCAGAAAATAATATTATCTCATAATATAATTATCTAATATCCAATAATATAATTATCTTATATTACTTTAATATCACATAATATATTATATATATTATGTGAAAATAAATTATTATTTTAATAATAATTACATGCGCGAAAATAAGTCCAATTAATTAGATTTTATTCCAACTAAAGCTCAATTAATTATTGTTTCATTCCTACTCCTTTTATATGATTTTGTAGGTTCTTACTACGTTGGTAATAGCCTATTTGTAGACTATAGATAGTGAACAGTATCTAGCAATACATCACTACCACCGAAGTATTAAAAATATTTGTGACTCAATATTCACTTAATGTATGAACAGCACTTTGCAACATAGTTCCTTTTATAACGATATCCAAATCGAACTAGAGGCATGGAATGCATCATCCTCATTGATGTTCAATTTATATTTCTTGATACTAAGTAGACTACCTTAAGCAAATGATCAATATCTCATATTAATTCATTTGAGTATGGTCATGCATTTCTTAATCTCACTTAATCAAGGGTCTCAAGGATATCACTCTTACTATGTAATAGGAACAAAATTTCATCTACATCACTCACATCCCTCTGCATGATTCACGATCCACCCAATCAACATCCTATAACACATCCCAGTTAAAGATGATACAGGATAACATTAAAGTGTGTGACTCCTCATATAGGGAACCGTAGTGACTTCAGGTCAAAAGACTATATGCATTGTGGTCACATGAGAATAACTAATGACATATGACAATTCATATAATTTTCTCATTGCGGGTTAGTCCAATATATCTATTCACAATAATGTACTCATATATCGACTTGATATCACATATCCATGATTCATAATCATCAATCACTGTACATACTAGTCTTGATATATTATTACGATCTCTTTTGCAATAATACTTTACTAGAGGCATTTTAGGAATAGTAAAACTATTCCAGGGATAATTATTATATTAAGTTATAAATTACGCAGAATAATAATAAAGAAATAAAAATAAAATATAATAATTGCATTGCCAAAAAATAAAAAATAATACATTGCGTATTATTATAATCATTTTCATGATTGGTTGTAAGACACACACCAACAATAGCTTATTCAATGGAAGAAGCCTTGATCTTACCAGAGGGCTTGACCATTTCCTAAGAGATTAGTAGAGCTAGAAGATGAAATATTTAGTCATGTAGAAATGCATGGCCATAGTTAGAATGCATAAGTGAATTGTTCCAAAAGGAGTAGTCCAAAATCATATTGAAAGAGTGTAAAAGGATCATTCATATTACTCAGGGGAGTATAATCAGAGGGTAAAGCAAAGATTTGAAGGAATTGATATTATATGAATAATTTGCGAGTTAGATAAAGAGCACAAAATCTTCCTACAAGATTCTTCGATGTAGTGGGTTAGTGGGTTAAGCTACATATTTGCTTTGTGGAGTGGTAACAATGATTTGGAAGAGTGGTAATAAGATAACATTACATAATTGTATTGTTAAGAGATTTTGTCACAAAGTGGAGCTTATACACTGGCAAAGTAGAGCTTGAGCTAAAGTAAAGGATACTCTATACTCAACCTTTTTTCAAGATGTTAAAGTAAGGAAGTCTTTAAAGAATATGCTCAAAGAAATCGTCAAGGATGCACAAAGGAAGGGTTATAAGGATCGTAATGCTAGAGTGCATTAACTCCAAGTAGGCTATGTTAGCCAATGAGATGTTAAAGAGTATCGATTTAGAAAGGATCAAAAGATCCAATCAAGTATGAAAGTAACATTGCAAAGTGTTATGAATTGATCGAAAGCAACACAAGTATACTCGTAAGCAAGGTTATAGAGCTTTTACGTAAATCAAGCATAAGTCTTGGATCTCGCATCAATGTTATGGGACATTAGATACAAGACACCTATTAGCGAGTAATTCAAAGTGTCAAGCATTGTTCATAAATTATAGAGTTAATATGCACTTTTGCTATAGAAGTGACATCCGTGGAAACTGCAAAAGTAGTAAGCACACAATTGTAAAGATAACTACTCGTCAAACAAGTTACAGAGGTAATGATTTTAGGAAAACTAGTGGAAAAATGGCACTAAAGAGTGTTAAGATACTTTGAAAGGAGTCTATAGAGGTAACCTTTTAAAAATTTGTTGAGAATGCATTTGGTTAAGAGAATACCAATGTTGCAGAGGCAATAATCTAACTTTGAGATGGGAAACTTTCATAGTGATTAAAGAGACAAGCACAAGTAAATGAAATAGTAACTCAGAAAAGTAGGCCTGTAAAATGGACTCAAATCCACGGATCTAAACGGACTGATCCGCGGATCTGTGCGGATTTGGACATGTAAGAGATGGTCCGTTTTTCATACGGGTAAAACGGATTAGACCGTGCGGACCCGGATTTAAACGGATTAGTACCGTAAGGGTACGGACTGGTCTGCGGACCAATTTTTGAAAAAAAAATTTGCAAATAAACCCCACCCCACGGTTCCCACACCCAAGCCCAATCCAACATCAAGCCTCGGCCTACCATCCATAATCCATATGCCCTATGGCCTGTTACTTTGTTATGCCCCACTCCCCATTAGCCAATTAACCAAATCCAGTACCTCTGTTTTCATACGCTGGTATCAATGTCTTGTTTCTACTACAGCTAAAAATCGATCATGCGGTGAAAATCTCGAAGGGACAGAAGCTAGAAATGGCAATATAACCGCCAAAATTATCATAGAAATGTTGTTGGATATAGTCTCGTTAGAGTTTTTATCGCATAACTGATCTTTAACCGTCTGTTTGGTATGACTTAAATTAATTGATTTTGGGGTCTTAATCCACCAGAGGCATAATTTTTACTGCAACCCCAGTTTTAACCTCATTAAAGATAGTTATCTAAGATCACCGTTGCTGAATGGAAGTGGAAGTGAACCGGAAAAAGTGAAAATATCATTAATATTTTTAGTAGCTCTTACTTTGTCTGGTTAGAGGGATTTTTTGTTTAATATAAAGGTTGATTCCGCAGGCTACAAAAACGGACTAGTCCGCGGACCGGTCCGATACTTTGACGGACCGGACCCAGACTAATTTATTTTGTCCCGTTTTTTATACGGGTAAAACGGACTGGTCCGTACGGACTAAAATCTGTACAGACTTGGTCCGGTCCGGTCCGTCCATTTTACAGGCCTATAGAAAAGTATGTTAAAGACCAATATGAAGTTTCAAAAGAGTAAATAGATTTTTTATATAATCATGTTAGATTAAGGCATCAATAAAAGTATTAACATTTAAAGTGGGGAAGAATGTTATAAGTTAGCAGTTGTGACAACTTGGCTAAAATTTGGAAACAATCTAGTTCGTGTATTATTTTTCTCAATTTTCTTAAGCTTAAGGATATTTTGATAATTTTAGCATAATTTGAGAATTTAGAGTTCAAGAAACCTGTATTTATAACTCTTACATTTTTGTCTTCATGTCAATGTGTTTTGTTGTGAAACAAACACTTAGAGTTTTAAGAAAAAGGTTTATGACAACTTGAAAAAGATATGTTTAAGGAAGATTTTTGCTTAAAATGTTTTTTAAAAAATTAGAGTGTCAGAAAGGCTAATGGAACGCCTAAACATTGAGTTAGGGACTTAAGTTTGTTAACTTGTGGTCATCCCTTGTATACTCAAAAATATAAAATAAGACATATATCAAGCAAATAGAGTGTCCCTTTCCCTATTCAATTTATTCTTTTTAGCTTATTATACTTGAAGGCTTCATCTGTGGGGTGACCTTATGATTCGACATGCGTGGGTATTTTAACGGCATTAGATTGTAACTTACAAACTTATAAATTTTTTCATCTTTACCAAGCATATCACAAGTGAGTATTAATAGAAAGATTAGCATGTTCGCTAAAAGTGACAAGTAGGTACTGCATAATTTTTGCTAAAGAGCTAATGACTCGTGACACTGAAAGAGGGGCCATGATTTTATATGCTAAAATTAGGAAAACCAATTTCAATATTTGTCAACCAAAAACCTTTTATCTCTCCTTTAACATAAAAGTGGCAAGCATGTACTATATAATTTCGACTAAAAAGCTAACAACTCGTGACATTGAAAGAGAGGCCATGATTTTAGGTGCTAAAATTAGAAAAACCAATTCCAATGTTTGTCAACCAAAAACCTTTTATCTCTCCCTTAATAAAAAATGCCCCATCTTTCCATTTATTTCCCCAACCTTCCTCTAAACAGCCTTGGGCCCATTAAGGTGGTCAGCCATGCCTAACTCTTATTCAAAGCAAGCTTTCAGTAACTTTCTTTTATGTTCCATTATTGCCTTTTTTCTTGTAACTTTCCTTTTATACTTTCTCTAATGTAAAAGCTACTTTAATTGCCAGGCGATAATTATTAACCTTTAATGAAGGCATTGATCTTCCAGAGGAATATGAATATGAAAATAATTTAACTTTTGTTAATGAAAAGCTTAAGAATGCCTACGTTGCTTTTCAAGCATGGAAAAATGCCATCTATTATGACCTTTTCAACACAACCAAAAATTGGGTTAATGTTGATGTTTGTTCCTACAATGGAGTTTTCTATGCTGAAACCTTTGATGATATAAAATTAAGTGTGGTTGGAAACATTGATCTTAATGGAGCTAACATTGCCGAACATCTCCTAGTAAAGTTAGGTTTCATGACAAACGCTGCCTTTTTCCACCTCAACTCAAACATGTTTTGTGGAATTGTGCTTAAAAGTTTAGAAAGCCTCTATTTAATGCATGAATTTAATATCAACAACAACCATTTTGCGGGTTCCTTTTTATCAATGATACTTTCATGGCCAAATATAAAGTATTTGGATCTTAGGTTCAATGACTTTAGAAATGCATGAATTTGATATCAGCAACAACTACTTTAGGGGTTCCTTCTTATCAATGATACTTTCATGGCCAAATATGAAGTACTTGGATCTTAGGTTCAATGACTTTAAAGGGTCATTGCCTCTAAAGCTTTTTGAGAAAGACCTTGATGCAATGTTTTTGAACAATAAATGCTTCAACTTTACAATTCCAATAACTCTAGGCAAATTAAATGCCTCAATGATGACGTTAGCTAACAATAAGTTTGAAGGTTGCATCCTAAAGTTAATTGGAAATAAGAAAATTTTCAATAAAATCATCTTTATGTGCAATGAACTTAAAGGTTACTTCCTATAAGAACTTGGATTGCTAATCAATATTGTAGTTTTAAATGCTAGCAATACTAATTTTGTTAGGACTTTGCTTAGTTTTTCAAGCATGAAGTTTATGAAAATCATAGCTATTTTGCATAATAACCTTTCCAGGACCTTGGTTATATCTATTTGCAGCTTGCTTATGCTGACAAATTCCACATTCTCATACAATTATTTCTATTTAGGATCTTTCCATTGTTTGCTTAGAATGGAAAATGCGGAAGGAGCGGAAGGAGTGGTACTTGTTTCTAATGATAGTGAGAATTATTCATCAAAAAGGCCAATGGAAAAGGCTACGAAGCTTTGTATGCTAACAATGAATAACCTTATGGATTATAGTAAGGACTCATATAGTGATGGGGTGGTTCAACACTTGCACCAATGTCAAAATCACTCAGTCTAAACCACTGAAGTTTAAGATGCTAAAGGCTCATCCACCAATTAAATCAAAAGTGCAACCAATTGCTACACTAAAGACTTAACTTCTTATTAAACTAACGGCTTAACTGCCAATTTCACCACTAGTGGAGGATATCCCACCATAAGCAACATCAACACTATCACTTCTACCACCAGTTCAATCTTCATTACCAATTATTCATTCCCCCAACGACACCAATTCAATCTCCATTACCATTTATCATCTCCTTACCACCATTAGTTCAATCCATTTCACCTACACCACCAATGTAGGATATCCCACTACAAACTACACCAATACCGCCACTTCTATCACTAGTTGAATCTCTATTTCCACTTATCCACTTATTGCTGCCACCACTTATTAACTCCTTATAACTACTAGTAGTTTAATCCCCTTTCATTGCCAGAAAAGGATATTTCACTGCAAGTAGCACCTACGTTATCACTTTTATCACCAGTTGAGTCTTCATTATCACTTATTCACTTGTCAACTCTTTACCACTACCTGTTTAATCATCTCCCCTACCTTCTTACTCTTTACCATTACCAATTAAATTCTTACTACCATTAATAAAGAATATCATACCACAAATAACACCATCACCACCTTTTCAATCTCTATTGTCACTTGTTCACTTGCCACTAGTACCTATAAACTCTCTATCTCTAGTTATTCACTCCCCATCAACATCCATTCAGTCCCTTCCACCACTTACATAGTCTCTTCTACCATTACTAGTTCAATCTACTAGTTAAATTCTTATCACTATTAGATCAATCCCCATTATTACTAGTTTATTCTCCTTCACCACCCATCCACTTCTCACCATCACTAATCTGCTCCGTTCCACTCCTAGTCTACTCCTCACCTTCACCAATCAATGGTCAATCACCATTAATTCAATCCTCTCCAACGCCACTAGTCCATTTCTTACCATTACACCAATTCAATTTCCACCACCACTAGTTCAATCTCCTCTATTACTAGTCCATTTCCTACCACCACTAGTTCAATTCCTTCTACTATTCATCCACTCTCTATAAACACTTGTCCATTCTTTATCATTGCTATTAATTCAATCTCTACCACCACTAATCCAATTCTTTCTACCTATCCACTCCCTACGACCACCAATTTGCTCCCTCCTACCACCAATATTTTCTCCTCCACCCCTAACTTTTCCTTTTTCTCATATTCTTATCCTATCTCTACAACCACCAATCTAGGAAGAAATCATCCTCCCACTGACATTCAGGTCCTTATACGACTCCTCACCTCTATTAATAATGGTTAAATACTAAAATACCAATAGCAAAATATTTTTAATAACTTTATTTTTTATCTTTCACTATATTACCCAAAGAGAAGGAAGGAGGAAGAGAGAAAATTAATTTATGGCTAAAATATTCATTGCATTAAAGGAGCATATCCAAAACTAGAAATCTTAAAAGTGAACAAGGATAACCTAAAAATTTAAATAAAATAAACATGTAGTTATTAAAGTAAACACTCTATTTAAAGTGTTGATAATTATTATTTCAAAAAAAAGTACATAGTAATTCACTTAATGCATATATATAAAGTTTTAAGTTTAAATCTCTAAAGTAAAGTTCCTAACGTAATATTAAATATTACTACACTATTTTAAAGTATTAGCATATCTTAAAATTTTATAACAAATATTAATAAACTCTATTTTTTCTTTTTTTTTAATAATTATCAATCTTTCTCTTTTCTTGGAATGTTAAAATGACTAAAAACCATTGAAGTAAATTCCAACCTTTCATTCAAAAGCCTTTGGTTCAAGTAGTTTCTAATATCTTTTAAAGGCTTTATGTCTTCTCTACATGTTGGGCTTGATCCATGATTGGCTTTGTATCTATTTTTGTATTTAAGGCTCAATCCATGATTCTTACATGTATACATCTAGAGTTATAAATGAACCAAGCTACTTATAAACAATTTAAGTTCAACTTATAGAAAGCTCAATTTGTATTCGATTTAAATGAATTCAAACCTAAACAAGCCAAACCTAAGCCTGATAATACAAAGTTCATAATGTTCATGAGCCTAAACAAATCTAAATGAAATTCTATATATATTTTTATTTCTAATATTGTTTATGATTTTATTAAATTATTAGTTCATTTAATTATTAAATGTTTTGACATTAACAAAAAAATTTACTAGTTTTATTTTATAAAAATTAAAAAAGGCAAAAAAATCATGCATTAAATACACTAAATTTCAATTTTTTATGTTTCAGTTACATGAATGTTGTGATTTCAAATGATAAAATTTTCACTTTGTTATTGCTTGTATAATTATTAAGCAATATTCAAACATCATAAGTTGACTATATATATATATATGGAATAAAATGAGAGTTATATTTAATACTTCATTTATTTATATAAAAAATAGCATATGTCATTTTATTATCATTTGCAAAAAAAATGTATAAAATGTCAAAACTCAATTAAGCTCATTTAATAGTTGAGTTCAAGATCGAGTTTAAATTTGCTTAATTTTCCTGAACTTGAGTTTGAACAAGTGAAAACTCAGATTATTTACAAACCTATATGCATCTAGTGGTTAAAATACACTTACTATTACCAAAAGAGGAAAAATTCAACCTATTAATGCCAAATACATATTTTTTTTTACTTTTTTTTGTTTTCATCATTTATTTTAGCATTGTTAGTGAGCAAGATGAATAATTATA
Organism: Sindora glabra; assembly: GCA_020226215.1. Lineage (NCBI taxonomy): Eukaryota > Viridiplantae > Streptophyta > Magnoliopsida > Fabales > Fabaceae > Sindora > Sindora glabra. The sequence continues at coordinate 5,998,791 of CM035226.1, read as the reverse complement.
ATAAAAGTAAAAAGTTAATAGTACTAATTATTAAATTTAAGGAATATAATAATTAATACTTTTATAAATGAGGAACTAATTATTATATTTATTACTCCTAAATAATACATTTTAAAAAAATTTAACATTTTTGAACATGTTGTTTTTTTACCATAAATTTAATATTATCATATTTAATTCATTATTAAAAATGTTATATTACATTTTGATTAATTTATATATTTTTAAAATAATAATGTTATATGCAACAAGAATAGAATGCAAAATTAGGTATCAAATACAAGTTAAGGGGTTGTTATTAAATACATAATGGTGAGACAAATTTATAAAATTTAATTTAATGGATATAAGAAATTTGAAACTCAATTTTGAATTTCATTTTTGATATTTATATACAATATTTTTTTATATATTGTTAAATAATTGAAATTGTTGCCCTTGAAAATTAAATAATCTAATATCAAAAAATTGATCAAACCACATTGGTAGATGATGGACAAATTTGTTTTTTAAAATTACTAAAATATTTTTTATGTCATTGAAGACATAAAATACCGACCATTTTTTGAAAATATTTGAAAAAATATTAAATTAAATAGACATTTTTACAATGCGATTCAAATATGATAATCTAATATTTCATTAAAACATACTTTAAAACAAATCCATACATTATTTAAAAAAAATATTACATAGTTGGGCAAAAATTTTAAAATCCTTCACAAAATATTTTTATATATTTATTTATTCATTTACTTGCGAATGGCAGAAGCGACAACTCACTTAACATAGGAATATTTTTTTTTGGAAGAACAAGGACTAAGTACCGCTTACATTACACATAATAAATTTAGGAAACAAAACAAGAGATGAGTCCAACAACAATATAGGATGTCATCAGGGGGCTACAAAATAAGGTAAGATTTGATTGCTTTTTATGATTTTTCCTAACTAAGCAATTTGCACACTAATTGGCCTCTCCAAAGATATGTTTTATACTACTATGGAGAATCCTCTCCATAAGCTTTTTGCACTCAGTAATCAAAACATTAGCAATTGAATTTTCCTGCAATCCTCCCTTAAGTGAATACACAATAACCTTAGCATCCATTTCAATATGCAATTGAGAAATATTCATGTTCAAAACCAATTTTAGTTCTTCTAACAAGGTCTAAATTTCAGCGACCACCTTAATTACATAGCCTAATTCTTTGCAAAAGCCCGAAACCCATTGACCTCTATAATCTCTAATAAGGCCCTCAGCTCCTGCCAACTTAGATTTACTGCCAGCTGAACCATCATTGAGGAGGGTCCCATTTAACTAGCAACACGTCAGTCCCCCTAATATTTGCAAAGGCATTCTACTTACAGCAGCAAAAGTTTCTGCGGCTCTCCCTCTAATTTTTTGAGTGAGTTGAACAAGTACAATAGTATAGTTCTCTACATTTCTAAACAGAATATGATTTCTTTCAATCCAGATGCACCACAGAATCGTGCAGAAAATGAAGTTCCAGGCAAGACAACCATGACTCCGAATCAAAATTTTTCAGTTTCAACCAAACTATGAAATCCACACTAGAGAACTAGCGAGTCCCCAAAAGAAAATTCAATTTCTGCTAAACCTTGCTCCCCCCCCCCCCTTCCCTTCCTCTTAATAGCATCAATCATAGCATTTAAGTAGCGGCCGAATTGAACTGTCCATCTGAAGAAGCATTTCAAGCAAGCCTATCTTTAGCATGCACATCATTTGAAACTACCAAGGATTGAATGGTTGAAAGAATTTCATAAGTAAAATAATTGGACAACAACTTAGTATTCCAAATACCAGCACCATTAATGAAATATGAGACATCCCAATTCTCTTGCCCTTTATCAAGAGGCCCCAGAGAAAAGCATGAAATAAGTTTTGTATATTACTAACTAGAAATTTCATCACGCGAGTCATAAAAGTAGCGGTAGAATTCTCCACCTTTTATACCAAAAGTAATCACGCAATATGCAACTTGCAACTATAATAATCACGAAATAGCAAACCACGAAAGGAACAAGAAGCATTTACAATTTACAAACATTCTCGTAGAAACAAGTTCTTACAAGCAGTTTCCCGAGAAACAAACACACCGCAATTTGCCAATCAGATCAAAATCTGCATCTTGTAAACACACTTCACACCTAAATAATTCTTACATTTACCAAACGAAACACCCTTTCAAGTTACTCTATTCCCCTCAAACAAAGATCATAATCATCAGTCCGTTTGATGATCAGGTGCAGGGGAATACCAAGCAGGAAACCTGCCTTTGCTTCTAAGAAGCCTAGTGAATGGTGAGTCAGCCATTCTAGCTGCCTCTTCCTCAAGCAGCTCTTCAGCAGATTTTGGCAGCCCATCCGGTCTTGGACAATGTCTCTGGCCTTCCTCTGCCTTAATTGCTGTCCCCAAATTGAAGCCATTCTTCTTCATTTTGAGCATGTTCGCAATGCCATGCAAGCATCCTATTAAAGATTTCACCCCACCAGTCTCCAGAATCAGCCTTTCTACGTCTGCTTTTGGAGCCTCTTTCTGTGGAAAAATATCAGCCACGCAGGAAAGAAATCAACTTGATTGTGATTAATTGGTGGATAAAAATCAAGCCGGCCAAACACGAAATCGGACATAATAACTAGTTTTCCATTTTCCTTTCCAGAAACCGGATTTACAACAATACTACCTTTTGGATTTTGAAACTTGAAATTATTCTCAAAGACATTTGAGACAGAACAAAATTCGTTATTGACACATTGAATGCCAATATTGAAACTTTCTTTCCCATGTGACTGATGAAATTCTTGTTCCACTATTTTAAATCTAATTATTCACGTGAAATGAAAATAACATATTTTCCCATTCTGCGCAAATCTTTGTTTGAACGAAAACTTTACTGCCTCTGTTTGTGGATCATAATCCTCAATAAACAAACATGGAAACCAAGTTTTTCAGTAAATCCAATAAGAGAAACATACTTCTAGATCCTTCAGCTCAAAATAAGCCTGCCAGCAACTGTAGGACTCGTCACCTTCAAGCGTCGAACAATAATCTGAACAAATTGAACCAAAACAAATCGATCAACATTAAAATAAAGAAAAATATCAATCAAGCCGTCTCTTTTATTTGATAATCATAAAAACTCCTTTTTTTTTTCTTTTTACCGAACCAAAACTGATCATTGATGGATCATCCATAAATTAATAGACGCCAAAACATTCAAAACTGCAAATTTGTATTCAGGAAACAAGAAAACCGCCATGGGTCTGTCGCTAACGTCGGGGGGAAAAAATGAGATCCTTAATAATAAAAGACGGAGAAACATACATACCTACGAGCTCTTTCTCAGATTTTTCGATCAGAGGAGGCTCTTTAACAATCCTTTCTAACTTGGTTCGGCTAAAAGGTTCAAGCTTTGGGATAAATGTCTGGTTTCTGGAAGCGCAAGAAACAGTGGAACCCAATCTCGTCGAAGACGTAGCTGTTGTACGATGAAAATCCCCGACTTTGAGAAGCTGGGGAACAGAGGGAGATCGTAACAACGTTGAATGCATCATCGTGTCCAAACAAATGCCACCCAGTTCAGAAACTCACTCGTTGTTGGCTTCTTCAGCGGAAAAAAAATGATGATTGATTACAAGTGGGGCACTGCTCGAGAAGATACCATTAAATACTTGGATTTCAGTGGGAGATTTTTCCCGCTTGGATAAGGATGATATTATTTCTTTCTATTTTATTAATTTAATGAACTTTATTTTGGATTGGATCCGGTTTATGAATAGATAGCGACAGTTATATATCGGCCGTTCATCTTTTTGTTTGGAGTGACATTGACCGTTGATATTCATGATACATTTTTGCTAAATGTGGACCCTGAGGCTACTTTAATTAATCTGACCTACGCGGAGATGAGAGAGAGCGCTTACAGGACAGGATTTTTAGGCCCTGGTTTAGATATTTCCGAGTCGCCCAATGTACTAGTCTGGTCATTTGATTTTATTTTTTTTTGGAAGACTAACCCTTTTATTTCTCCTTTATCAAGTTTACTTTTTCTTAATTTTATTTTTATAAAATATATTCTATCAATTTTATTTTTATGAAATATAAATTTATTTGATTTTATTTTTATAGAAATAAAATTTAATAAATTAATTTTTAATAAATGCTAATAAAAAGATAGAATCAAATAAATTAATATTTTATAGATATAAAATTATTATTAAATATCTCACAAAAATAAAATTAAAAAAGGTAAATTTTTAAGAACAGTAAAATGATATATTCTTTTTATGATGAAAAAATATCAAACCATTTAATATATATAATATTTCAAATTAAGTTTAAATCTTGATCACTAAAAAAATGTTGTTGAGAACTTTTTTTTATTTGTTAGTAAAAAAATTATTTATTTTTATTTTTAATAATATGTCATCTTTTTATTATTGATAGCGTAAAAAATTACATTAAAAATGAATATTGAATGTACACCATTGATTTTATTATCTTAATTAATTTTATTCCTTGAACGCTTAAAAAAATTGAATAACTAAGATAACCAACGTATGAGTAGTAATGAATAAGGCGAGTGATTCTGAGCCGGCTGACATGCCAGTACAGATTTTTTCTCCAATCTCAATTCAAATTGCATATGGAAATTCAAAAAATATCTTAGCCGCCTTTGAATCTTCCCAATACATGGGGACAGTTTCCCCTCGTACGCCCAAACGATTTGCGATGACTATTTTATGATTTCAAGCGACTTATACTAAGAGGTCCTTTGTTTACGTAGTAAATAATTTCTCATAATAAATTAAATTTTTGTAGGAAGTTATTTATTATATATACTTTCTAAAAAAATTTTAAATATTATTTGATTGACATAAAAGAAGTTACATATTTCAAAAAATTAATTCTTATATTTTGTTTGATCAAACTTTAAATTTTTTAAGAAATAATAATGAAATGATTACAATATCCTTAATAATAATTTAATATATATTAATAAATATTAATTAATTTTAAAGAAGTGATAGTACTAAATTTTTTTTTAAATAGGTTCTAATTTTATGATTTATGAATGTTATATAATTAAATTACTCTTTTTTTAACTGTGTGAATGCAGTGATAAATTAAAAAATTTTAAAAATCATAAATTCTTTATTAGTTAACCAATGTTTGCATGACTACTCATTTTCAATCTTTTCATTTGCTCTTTCAACAGAAAATAAGAAAATGAGAGTTTGACGAAATCTACTTGGTTAAAAATATATAAATTGAGTTTAAAATTTTGAATGACCATAATTTTGTACTTGATTGTTCATTTTAAGTGAATTTTTTTTATTTCATGTAACTTTTCGAGATCTACATACTTGCAAAATATCAAAGGTATTTTGCCCCACTTTGATTTGGTAAAAAATGCCTTTTTCAATAATTTTTTTAATTTTTCTTTAATTTCTTGTTATTTTTTAACTTTAATCTTATTTTTATTAATTTAAATTCATTCGAATCCCATATTAAAATTTTTCTCCCTAACTCTTTTGGTGTCTAGTAGTGTTATAATAATTTTCTTAACAAATAAAATTGCTAAAAAATAATTTATTACTATTTGTAAATTAAATAGTAACATGTTACTGTTTCTTTTCAAAATAGTAACACCAACCAAAAATTTTAAATAAATGAATAAATCATATCTAATTAACAACTAAACTGCCAAATAATAGTATGTTACTATTTCGTTCCAAAACAGTAACATATTATTGTTTCGTTCCAAAACAGTAACACTAACCAAAAATCTCAAATAAATGAATAAATTATGTCTAATTAACAATAAAACTGTCAAATAATAGCATGTTATTATTTCGTTCTAAAACAGTAACATCAATAAAAAAAATTTAAATAAATGAATAAATCATGTCTAATTAACAACAAAATTATCAAATAATAGCATATTATTGTTTCGTTCTAAGACAGTAACACGTTACTATTTCGTTTCAAGACAGTAACACCAACTAAAAACCTCAAATAAATGAATAAATCATATCTAATTAATAATTAAACTGTCAAATAATAGCATGTTACTATTTCATTCCAAGACAGTAACATGTTACTGTTTCGTTCCAAGACAGTAACATCAATTGAAAACCTAAAATAAATGGATAAATCAAGTCTAATTAATAACCAAATTGTCAAATAATAATATATTACTGTCATGTTACTATTTTTTCTCTAGACAGTAACATGTTATTGTTTCGTTTTAAAATAGTAATATCAATTAAAAACTCCAAACAAATGGATAAATCAAGTCTAATTAACAACCAAATTGCTAAATAATATTATGTTACTATTTTTTCTCTAAACAATAACATATTATTGTTTCGTTTCAAAACAGTAACATCAATTAAAAATTCCAAATAAATAGATGATAGAATGTTACTATTTTTTCTCTAGATAGTAACATGTTACTATTTCATTTCAAAACAATAACATTAATTAAAAACTTCAAATAAATGGATAAATTAAAGTAATTAAAAATTAAATTGTTAAATAATAGCATGTTACTATTTTTTTCTAGACAGTAATATCAATTAAAAATTTAAAATAAATAGATAATAGCATATTACTATTTTTTCTCGAGATAAGAACATGTTATTGTTTCATTTCAAAACAGTAACATCATTAAAAAATTTAAATAAATAGATAAATTAAGTCTAATTAATAACCAAATTATTAAATAATAGCATGTTACTATTTTTTTCTCTAAACAGTAACATGTTACTATTTCGTTCCAAAATAATAACATTAATTAAAAATTCTAAATAAATAGATAATAACATGTTATTGTTTGTTCTCTAAAGAGTAATATGTTACTGTTTCGTTTCAAAATAGTAACATTAATTAAAAACCTCAAATAAATGGATAAATCAAATCTAATTAACAATCAAATTGTCAAATAATAGCATGTTACTATTTTTTCTTTAGACAGTAACATGTTATTGTTTCATTCCAAAATAGTAATATCAATTAAAAATTTTAAATAAATATATAATAACATATTACTGTTTGTTATCTAAACAGTAATATGTTACTATTACAAACAGTAATATGTTACTGTTTCATTCCAAAATAGTAACATCATTTGAAAATCTCAAATAAATGAATAAATTAAGTCTAATTAACAATCAAATTATCAAATAATAGCAGGTTACTATTTTTTCTTCAGACAGGAATATGTTACTGTTTCGTTCTAAAACAGTAACATCAATTAAAAATCTCAAATAAATGGATAAATTAAGTCTAATTAAAAATTAAATTATCAAATAATAGCATGTTACTATTTATTCTTTAAACAGTAACTAATTAAGAAAATTTTAATTCTAATTTATGTGTGTGTATATATATATTTAATTTAAGTTATATTGCTTGAAATTTGATATTAAAAAATATTGATAAAATTTAAATAAAATTTGATTTTAATATTCAAATAATTTCAATCAACAAATAGAATATATAATATATAGTACAATATTATAATATATATTAAAATTTTAATTTATTCAAAATATTTATATAATTAAATTAAATATATCATGTTATATTTATATTATTTAATAACTAGAATCTAACTTTCAAATAATAGCAATAGATAAAATAAAAAAGAAGTAAAAGAAAATTATGTAATAAAAAAATAAAAAAATAAAATAATGAGTGAGTTATAAAATAACGTAGGAATTAAACAAAAGTATGCTGTTAACTAATTCATTTAAATTAAATATTTAAATTTTTTCTTAAAATAATAATAATAAAATATGTCATGTAATATATATATATATATATATATATATATATATATATATATATATATATATTAACTAATAAGCAAACTGAAAAATAACAGTAACACCAACTAAAATCGCATTCACGAAGTGAAACCTGATAATCAATTAAAAGGATAAAATTAATATTAATTAATTAATTTTAGTAAGGATATTTTTGTCTATGAATTAGTTAAAAATATAGGAAATGGAACTTACCTAAGGAGGAGTGGGTAAGTGATTTCCTATTTTTTATGGGAAATACAAGTTTCCGGAAAGATCTATTTCCTCTCATTTATACAACCAAACAACTCTATGGTAATCTATATCTTGAAAAATATAATTTTCTATATTTTTGTTGCAAACTAAACGACCCCTAAGCCTTTGTTTGACTTAAAGAGAAATGGGAGAAGAAAAAGGTTGGGGGAGAGAGAAATCGGAAGAAAGAAGAAATTTTTTTGTATTATTTGGGGAGAAAAGAAGAAAAAAATTAAGAGAGAAAGAAATTAAAAGAGAAGTAATTTTTTTAAAAAAAATAAAGAAATTGCATTTATATAAAATGACTATTATGCCTTTATGTATAAAAGATGAAGGAAAGTGTGTATTTTAAAAAAATATATTCTAAAAAAATACAATTTTAATGTCTAAAATAAAATTCAAATTAAAAATAAATTCATTAATTAAATATTTTAAAAATATTTTAAAAAATTTCATACAATCATTCCATAATTCTGTAATTCCTTTTTGAAGAAATATTGAATTTAAAGCTTTGCAAAAAAAAAAATGGGCTGCAGTTCATAATGTTTGGCATGATGTAATAATGTATACAATATGTTTTGAAATTTTGTATTTATTATAAAATTATTGTTGTTTATATTAAAATTTTTATGAATATTACAATAAATAAGTCAAATTGTTGATGCATTTTTCTCAACCATAAATAAATATATTTAGTTTTTATGTTCCACATTATTAAAAAGATTTTTTTTGGGAGAATTCTAATTAGTTAACATGGATATATTTGAACTGATTTACGTTTTAAACTTAATAAAAAGATAAATGTATTAAACAAATTATGGATAAATTCAATCAGTTAATTTAAGTTAGAAATAGAAAATATTTTCAGAATATAAAAAGATAAATGTATTAAACAAATTATGGATAAATTCAATCGGTTAATTTAAGTTAGAAATAGAAAATATTTTCAGAATATCTAATACTGTCGTATCATATATAATTTCTCTTATTTCTATCAATTATTTTTTTTTATCTTAGCACAACATTTGGGTGAAACTATCACCCTCCTCACATATCATTATGTATTATATATGTACAATAAAATCTCAGGCTTTCATCTTCATCCTCCTGATGCTCTATTCCCCATTCTGTATAACCAACAACCATTTCACCTCTCACTCTCACCATTTTACACGGTTTGGATCTCAAGGTTTGCCTCAAGGCGCTTGAAATGGAATGGGACCTCAAGCCAATCCAACATTGGTAGTAGTCATGATCCATGAATGGAGATTCAAGCGCCCAGGGACACAGACAAGGTATCAAACTTGATTCGAACATGAATGCCATTATGTCTGAGATCTTTTAAGGTATGATGAAATAGAGCTCTGATAGATCCACTATCTCGAGTAGTCGAAATCGTGAAAGGACGCAGTGAGTCGAAACCACTGAGAAGAAATGAAAGAATGATGGTGGGGAGTAAGAGACAAGAGATGGGAGCGAATGCAAACTAAGGGTATTGCATGAAAAGCCAAAAATTGGATCCGAATTTCTCCTTTCTTCTCTCTTTTTTCTCTCTAAAAGTGGAGAGAAGTCTGCGTTTTGAATTTGGTGAGCCCCACTGTGCGTTTTTGTCTCATATTTTTTTCTTTTCTAACTTCTTTCCACCATTCCAAACAAGCGAATTTGTGAATTTCGCTCCCACTTCTATCCTCCCACTACTTTTGCCCTCCTTTCTACCGTTTCAAATGGAAGATAAGGATTGGCCTGATCCCATGGTAGTATTAAGGAAATAACTCAAGAAAGAACCTACTAATGACAAAATACTGTACATCTCCCAACCATAATGCTTTGAATGTTGTTTCTTCATCCCCTCCAACAATGAGAAATACTAACTTACTTTAAAAGTAGGGTAATGTTTCTTACTCTAAAAAAAAAAGATAAAAACAATGGAGTGAGTGGGCTCACACACTCCACTTAACTCTTTTTACCTCATTCTCTTTACTTTTTAAGTAAGATAGTATTTTTCCTCAACAACTTATAAAAATAGTGAACTGCTCCACCTAATCAACAAACTTAAATGGATTGCATCTCACAATTAGGTTTGTAGTTTGAAATCTGCCCCTCGACAATATTCAAAGATGTAAAGCAGCTAGCAGAAGAGCAGAAGCCTCCCTATCCATTTTTGGCTGAAACACTGGAGACTACTTCCAAATCTCTTGAGAGCTTGGCTTTCAGGATGCGGTGGGTTTAGATGCTCTTGGCGGTCAACAGCTTTCCAAGTTCAAGAATGGGAATCTAAACTTACTAATTGGGATCGTGCATCTAAAACTTATAAACAACTGGTGTGTTTGACATAAATTGAATAGGATGTATCGTAATAAGCTCTTTACCTTACTTGCAAGTCCAAAGCCTGCCTCCTCTCTTCGCTTTTGATCCCTCCCTTATCCTACTAACTATACTGTATATTTCAGGATAATGTTCTTATAAACCACAAAAAGCTTCTGATTCCAAGCCTTTTGGACTATACATGCACAACTTTTCAGAATCTTTAGCATTCAAACTTCTTAATAAATGAACAAGGCCTTAGAAAACTAGGATCGGACAGTATTTGACAAATTAAGGAACTGAACTCCCACTTGAGAATCTTTAACATTCTGATCTTTTATTCTGATATTTTATGTAACAGTACTTTCCAGAATATTGATTGATTACCCCTTAAAATGCCTGGTTTGGACTCAGAAGGCAAGACAACTTTGGCAGCTTAAATATTTTCATACCGTAGCGAATAAACTAAGATCCAGAAGTAGAATCTCTTTCTTATAAGACATCCAAAGCATAAAATTTCAAGCAGTCAAATATTTTTAGAAACCTTTTTAACTACATATCGATGGTATCAAACATTATGGATTTTCTCAAACACCTGCCTATCGCAAAGCTCCCAAAAGTGCACAAAAGTTTTGTTAAATAAGCCTTTTGCAGTTCAGAAGCTTGCTAGGGCTATCAAGGACTCAAGCCCTGATAACATACCTGGCCTACGGATTCCCTGCCAATTTTTATCAAATCTTTTGGTCAACGAAGGGTTTTTGCTGAAGGCTATTAAACTATCATGTCACTTATTCCCCGACGTGCAGTCCAAACTACTTTCTGTTATCATAGGCATGCTAGTTTATACAATGCTGTGTATATGTTCATACATCTAGATTTTACTCCATAACCTACAACCTTCGGTGGAGAAGTTATTACTCCTCAATTTACATTCATTAGAGGTATGCTTATAATAAGTGGTGACATGTAAAAAATTAACATCCAATTTTGACAACCGGAAATTCACAAATTACAAATATGTACATTAGTATGACCATATGATATAACTACCTTCATCGATAAAATTTGACTACTAAAAATCTTCAAATCATAGCTATTAAATTCTTGACAAGATTAGCTAATTCAAAAAAAAAAAAAAATACTATTTATGAGGTATTTGACTTATATAAAATATAAGTTCTTAGGAGAAATAGAATTTTATAAAAATAAATATTACAAACTTCCAAAAAAGTACTCAAATTTGTTTGTTTGTTTGACAATATATAATTAATACTTCACAAAAATTAACTTTTTGTACTCTATTTATTTCAATTTTGAATTTTTTAAAAAAGTATTATCAAAGTAACCATCATATATTTTAAAAATATCAATAAATTTCAATTGTTTCCGGTCTCTTTCATATCACAACTTTTTTAAACTTCTAATTCTTTATTTTAATTTACCATAAAAATTTAAATTAACTAACTATGTCATGTAGTTATATATATAAAAATTAAAATGATTCATATATTATGTATCCCTTTCAAAAATTGTGGTAATTACGCAAAAAAACAATCTTAAAAAGTTATAATTTGTTATATTTTAATCTACCATAAAAATTCTAAGGAAATTAATAAATTATTTTTAAAAATTAAAATAACTCATGTATTACATATTTTTCCTAAACTTATGGTGATTATGTAAAACATATATATTCATAAAAAATTATGGTTTCTTTTTTTATTTTTATCATAAAAATAGAAATTAATTTGAATAAATTTTGCTTATAAAATATACTATCAAAGTTGAAGTTAAACCCATTATTTTGGTTCTATTTATTTTATTGGAAAATATTTCTTATAAAAAAATTTATTTGTTTGAATAAAAGTAAAATAATAACATATTACTTGTATACTTTGTATACTTTAATTAAAAAATAGCTTTATACTATTTATATTTAATATTAAATAAATAAAATATTTTATGCTATCTTAATATTTGATTACCATATAATTTCCACAAAAACAAGCTGGCCTGTCAGGGTACTAGATAAAAGGACAAAGTGGCTGTTCGTTGAATTTAACAAGGATAATTTCATATTCCGATCTCCACACGTAAAGTTTAACTACAAAGAAGAAGTCACTAGACAACTTTTAATATTTTATAAAACGTAAAACTTGTTAGGAAACCTACGTCTCCCATTTTATCGAATAATAACCGATTCAATAACTTATTTTTATAGGAATCATTTGCTTCACAATAATAATATAAAAAGTTTTATTTTCTAAAAAATAGAGAAGAAATAAGTTAATTCATTGACCATTATATATATTTAACAAATTGTAAAAAAAATAATTTTTTTTTAAAAATTATACTTTATATTATAGTTTGAGAAGTTGTTTATCTACTTTCAGATAAATTTTACTTTTTATACCTTTTATGAATATAAGGAGAAAATTATCTCTACTAAATTAAATTAATAACAATTTTACATTTTTATGAACTTAATCAATGGTTCTGTACTAATTTTATTTTTACATATTATGTCAAAAAAAATTGGCAACAAAAAGTATTTTTGTTAAATTCATATCTAATATTTCAATAGAAAACAAACATTTTTAATGGAACAATTGATAAATCATTTTATAAAAATACGATTGATATCAAACTAAGTAACAAACATAATATTATATGTAAATGAATGAAAAGATTAGATAAATGAGTAACACATGTGTTTTCCAAGTAATATAGCTCTTTAGGATTAAAAAATATAAAATTATGAGTTAATTTAATTTTTTTAAGGACATAAAATTATAAATTAATAAAAAATGAGGCAAAAGATATTATGTACATAATTTAAAAAATAAAAATAATTAAAATTTGTTAACATATATTATAATAATATTAAAAATATAATAATTATTTTATTAATTTTTTAAAAAAAATTAAAGCTAAATTAAATAAATTATAAAAAATTATTTCTGATAAGTGTTGCTTCTTAAATATTAATCATATAATTTTGAATATTTATCAAAAAATTCATATAAAAAATTGTTTCGGAAAAATTCACTTCCTATCTATACCAAATAATTTCTTACTTCTAAAAAAATTATATTTCTTGTAACTATTTTTTTTTATTCAATCTTACTCTTTCTCTCCCCTTTTCATTATCCATTGCTTTTGAAAGAACTTGTTTGTTATTTTTTGTTTATGATTTTAAAATTTTAAAATTTTAATAAATATTGTTTTTTAATTTTTTATTAATAAATATTTATTATCTTATTCATTTAATCTAAAATATTTCAAAAAATTAATTTATTATATTTCTTTTTTATTTTTAATTATATTGAATTTTACGTAAAAATAAAAATAAATTTTAATTTTAAATTAAAAGTAATATTAAAAATTTTAACAAAAATAAATAAATATAATAAATAATAAGAAACGGAAGATCTAATCATAATAGGACTTCAAAAAATAACTTTCAACGTACAATTTTATTTCGGGGACAAGTCACATTCTTTCAAAATAAAGTGGCAGCCGAACAGGGGCTTGCCGATTTAGACGGCAGATGCTGCCCCTACCAACAAAAAATTTGCGGGTTTAAATGCCACAGAGCTCGCCTCTCTGTTTTTGATGACGCATTTATTATGAAAAATCCTAACAGAATTATTTAATGTCCTACATTTTATCTTAGTTTAAAAAAGATATATATATATATATATATATATATATTACTGACCATTGTGTGGTGGTCTTGTACTTTTTCTTAATAATTCAAAAGTAAAACTGAAATCTTTTTCCTTTTTGTTTTAATATTGAAAGAAAATTTACAAATTAATTTTCAATTAAACTAGAATTGATAAAAACTATTTTTTTTATTTTCAAAGTTCATCAAATATCAAATATATAAAAATAAAAGTCGAATAATTTTTTTTAAGAAAAAAAAAAAGACCACGGCACGTCCTCTTGCTTTCTTGAAGAAGCGGAAAGCATTTGGAAAGAGAGGGATCATAAAGAAAATATGAGATATTTTGCACATTAAATTTATTTATATATTAAATAGTGAATAATTTATATTAAATTTTACTTTTTAATATATAAAATATTTAATTTAATAATTTATAATTTATTTATATATTAAGTTTTATTCAATAAACAATAGAATTAATCTAAAAATAATAAATCATTTGGGATGTTTTTAAAAAAAGAATAAGTGAATTTAAAAAGATAAAATAAAGTTAACTTTAAAATAATAAATATAAAAAAATTTGTTTGAAATTATAGATTTTAACTAAATATAATAAATTTTAATATTAAATTTATATCTCTTTATAATGGACAAAAAATGAAAATAATTGAACTCTGATCTTAAAGGCTCCGTCTTACCTAACAAATAAGTTAACTTATAACTTATTAATTTGGTAAATAAGTTATAAGTTAATACGAGAAACACATGTAAAATACTTGTAGAAACTAACTTTTATAGGTATTTTTTACACTAACTTATAAGACCTAAAATAGTTTATAACTTATAAACTACTATTTTTTTAAATTCTTTCTAAATTTTGTCCTTATTCTTTTTATTAATTTACAATCCATCTCCTTTGTAATATAAATTTAAGTAATTTTTAAAAAATATAATTAATTATATATTTTAAGTAATTATAATTTTATAATAAATAATAAAATAAAAATTATATAAGTAAATAAATATATAAATTTATAAAATATAATTAATTAAATATTAAAAATTATACTTTTATTTTAATTTTTTTAATTACATTAATATAATTTAATTTTTAGATAAATATAAATTATTTTAATTATATATATTTTTATTAATATATCTTTTTATGTCATTTTATAATTTCAGTTAGTTTAATAGTTAATTTTATAAAATACTTTAGTTAATTTATCAACTATCAGTTAGTTTATTAATTATCAAATAATTTATCAATTATTAATTAACTTATTAATTATTTATAAAAAATGAAGCCAAACAGTACGACTCTTATTGGATAGGTATGATTATAACTGATGCCTATTTAAATTTCAACTCTCAGGAAATATAAAGCCAATTTATTTACCATTTTTAGAAATATTTTTTATTTTATAATTTTAAAATTAAAACTCATATTTAATAACTATTTTAAGAATCTTTTTTTAAAAAGTTATAATTTAAAATTAGAATATTAGAAATAATTTCTAAATTTTTTCTTAATTTATTTTTTTGTTTTTAATAGTAATATTATATTAAATAAAGCATTTCTTTATTTGCTTCATCCGTTATTTTCTATTTTTAATTAAAAAGTTCTAATAATAATTTTTTTTAAAAATCTAAAAAATTAAAAATTAAAAAAATCCAAAAACTCCCATCAACGCGGAAGAAGGAAGCAATCTTTGACGAAGAAACTAATTGGCCGTGGCATATGTGGTAATGGTAATATGTGGAAGTCGATGCCGACTGAGTTTGGGAGAGACATGTAAATTATGGTTTTCGTTTATTTTAACCGTCCAATTGTTTAAAGACCAGGTGACAAGGAAAATTATTACTCCAACCTGGACGAGCGCGAAGTCCAGGTGTTCTTTTCTGATTCTGGAAAACCCCAAAGGAATCCGACCAAACAGAAACTCTGCTCCAAGCTGCCAAGCTGCCTATGATCCTCATAGTTGCTATTCAGGACCTGGGGTTTTGAACCTTTCATAATTCTGTCGTCTTATATATTTGTTAAAGTCGGGGTTCAGACAATGAAGCCAATGGAGACTTTATATGATTTGATCGAAGAGGTCAAGCTCCGAACCGTGTGGTGGGCTCTTTGTATATTCGCCGTTTCGTATTTCCTAACTCGTAAGTGTTTCCAATTTCATTCAAATTTTGTTTGCTTTTGTATTCATCCAGCAGATGTTGAGCTTGGATTACCTATTTTTCAAGTAATTTCCAGTTAATTTAATTTTTCAACATGAATTGTGATTGAATCAGCTGTTAAATCGGATTTGTTTTACTGTGAATTGATGTACTTTGGAAAATTTAAGCTTAAACCCGGCAATTAGTAACCAATCTATATTGGTAATTGCTGAGGCAATTGAAGGATGAATAAGTTTTACTTTCTTAGCCACTCTGCTGGGCTACTTCAGCTGATTTCATACTTATTTCTCTACTCTGAGTTTACTATAATTATGAGATTGGGATCATGTCTGATGAAATACTAGGAATATGATTCTAGTTTGACTGCTTATGACTTCATAATATAAGTGTTCTAATTTCTATTGGTATATTCTATATTTCCTCACAGATACAAGTAAATCAATGTGGTTGAATATACCTATCTCTCTTCTGTTTGTTTCTGGACTACGCATTCTTTTCATGAAGGTGGAGTTCCGGTGGAAGATTCAAAAACCTAGGCCACAGACATATTTGTCTCATTTGGAGAAGAAGCAGATATCTCTGAATGATCCTTGCCTCTCTACTGCACCTCCCCAAGCAAAATGGAGTAGAAAAATTGATTCTCCTATTGTGGAGAAAGCAATGAGTGATTTCATTGATAAGATATTGAAGGATTTTGTGATGGATTTGTGGTATTCAGAAATTACACCAGATAGGGAGTTCCCTAAGCATATACATGCTATTGTCATGGATGCTCTTGGTGAAATATCAGGAAGGGTTAGAGAGATAAACCTTGTTGACTTGCTAACGAGGTATACTGTATTCCTGTTTTTAGTTTTGCTGCTAGAAAGAAGGGAATTTGGCAAGTTCTTGATTAGCCTTTTCAGTCTAGTACCTGATTTGTACTAACAGAAAAATTACTGATTGGCTTAAATTTCACTTGCATTGCAGGGATATAGTCGTTTTAATTGGTGATCACTTAGACCTTTTTAGAAGAAACCAAGCTGCTATAGGAGTTGATGTGATGCTCACCTTGTCTTCAGACGAGAGGGATGAAAGACTGAAATATCATCTTTTGAATGCTAATGAGCTTCACCCTGCACTAATATCTCCTGAGAGTGAGTACAAGGTGTGAGTGGAGTGTTCTGAGGGTACTGTGTTTGATTTTGAACATTATGTCTCCCATATTGTCTGATGCCTTCTCCTTTTTGTAGGTTCTTCAACGACTAGTGAGTGGAATAATAGGTATAGTATTGAGACAACCAGAAGCTCAAGTTCCCATGGTTCGATCTATAGCTTGGGAACTTTTAACTTGCTTGGTAATGCAACCTATTATGAATTTGGCGAGCCCTGGGTATGCTCTTGAAAATATTATTTAACATTCATTTTTATTTTAATTTATGAGCCTTGCTTTTTTCCTGAGTCAGGGGAGGGGGGGCTCTAACAATTTCTGCAATGTTTCTGATAACTTACTGAAATTTCCACTTATAAGAGATGGTTATTTTTATGACCAGGTGTATTAATGAGCTGATTGAAACCATTCTACTTGTCATAAATGATAAGGGTCCAAAAGGGGAGGTTGGTAATCAGTCAGCTAATGTCACAAGTCATCATCGCAGTCATTCTGTTAATGCTGGGAGTGGACATGATAGTCACAGAGACTCGAGTAAGCATCCATCTGTAAACCCTGAAATGACATTGGTTAAGATACCCCATCATGGAGAGACATTGCAATATAAACCAGTCCAGCAAGAGCCTTTGCAGGCCAAGCCTGCTGATTGGAGTCGAATGTTGGAGGCTGCAACTCAGAGAAGAACTGAAATTCTTATGCCTGAGAATCTTGACAACATGTGGACAAAAGGCAGAAATTACAAGAAGAAAGAGAACAGAAAAAATAAAGCAGGTTTTCATTACCCTCCTGCTAATAGTACTGCAGCAGACAGTTCATTGCCTGATAAGACTTTGGCTAAAGAAACATTACTGAGTAAGGGTGTAAAGCATACACTTCCAGAAGGGAAGTCTGCTCTTCCACCAATGCATCTCTTTGATTCAGATCCTCTACTAAACCTCGGGAGTTTAAGCGAGTCACAGTCTTCTCAGGACCTTGACAAGGAACTGTGTTTTGAGGGAGAGAAACAGGTTGATGAAATGAAGGAGACCAACAGTCTTGTTTCTAATGGATATAAGAGTCAGCATAAGAGATCCAACAGTACTTCCGATGTAGGTATCCAACCTGATAATGAAGAGCCCATGATTTCAGAGGTGAGACATAGCGAAGGATTTCGGGGGAAGAGTGCTTCTGACATGGTTATTAGGAGAGAGGGGCAACTTGTTCCCAAGCTCAGGTCCCGGGTATGCTATCTTGGCTGTATTTCTGAAAATAATTGAATCAGGAATTTGGAACTATGTAATATCTGCTATTCTAAATTAAAATCAATTCCTGATTCCTGATTCATAGAATATGACAATATGTAACTGTGGGCTTGTATTTAAGTTAGTTGTTTTTTATCCTCTACTTGTGCAATGCAGGTCATTGGAGCAGGATTTGAGAAACTTGGGTCCAAATCTTTTGCTGTCTATACAATTGCAGTGACAGATGCGGAAAACAGAACTTGGTTTCTGAAAAGGAGGTTTACTTCTTACTTAAAATATTATTATATTAGCAGGAATTCTTAAGTCATGTTTGTTTGGACTTTAAACTCTAATGAACAATTTAATTTTGTATTGGCTAGTTCTAGTCATAAATTAAATACCTGGATTACTGACCTATAGTTTTTGTTGAACCATATTCTTCCCCCATTCTTTGAATTTGAATTGTTGATGCTTCCCTCAAGTTGATATTTTGGAGTTCCAAAATTACTCGGTCCAATTCTTATATAATAGTACTTTGACTGCCTTGTACTTTCCTTTGGTCTTATATAGATACAGCAATTTTGAGCGGTTGCATCGGCATCTTAAAGATATCCCCAATTACACATTACAGTTGCCTCCCAAAAGGATATTTTCTTCTAGCACAGAGGATACCTTTGTCCATAAGCGATGCATTCAGCTTGATAAATATCTCCAGGTATTTTAGTGCTGTTTACAAGTCTTTTGGGGCATATATTCCTCTCGTATTTTAATATCTATGTTTTGACTCTTTGCTTCAATTATATTTCCTTTTTCAGGACCTCCTGTCCATAGCCAATGTTGCTGAACAACACGAAGTGTGGGATTTTTTTAGTGTGTCATCAAAGGTATGCATTTGTTTGTAACATTTATTTGACTTCTGTTTGGCACTTTTTGGATCCAAAATGTGGCAATCTAACGAGTAATGTTTTTGCTTTTTGCTCCTTCTGAAGAACTACTCTTATGGGAAATCTTCTTCAGTGATGAAGACCTTGGCAGGTGTCTGGTTCTAATGTTTTATTTTTTTGTCATACTTGCTGTTTATGTGTGTGGCTTGTAACTTTTATGTATGCTTTGGTATGCATGTTTGGATGCTATTGTCACCTATTAATCTGTTCTATGAAACTGTGGAATTTTGATTGGCATTTCTGCTTTTAAAATTTTTTGAAGTCATTACAATTCTTGGCTTTCGTTCAATAAAAAAGCACTTATTTCTTCTCATTCCAAACGCACTATTAATATTCAAAAAAGAGTGTAGATTCTAGAGAGATAATAAAAAGACTTAATAATTGGAACCTTTTTGTTTCTGTGGGTTGTAGGCTGGGACAGGATGGGGAGCCAGCATATTTTTCTGTTTAACATAGGCTGATAAAACATTTCAGTTTATACTTAAATTTGTTCCATTCTGCTGCATGCTTGTTTCTATGTCCTGTGGGAATCTCATTGAAATTGAAACTGATCTCCTGTAGAAAATTCGTCTGATGCATGTGTTTGTCCTTCATTAATAGATCTACTTTGGTATGGATTGGGTTCCTGTAAAAGTTAGATATATCAGACGTCGTATCACTTTCAAGAGGGGTGTGTTGAAGAATTTTAATAGACCATTTGTTATTTTTGTCAGTCCACTCCTTGATTTGCAATTATGCAAAATATTCCAATTTTTTTTTTTAAAAGGGAATTATTGGTGGAGCTCTTTTCTTTCTCTTCTATGTTAGTCAATTCCAAATATAATGTTTGAATTTTTCATAATAACAGTAAATGTAGATGATGCTGTGGATGATATTGTACGCCAGTTTAAAGGGGTTTCAGATGGTTTAATGCGTAAAGTTGTGGGGTCACCATCTCCTCCTAATGAACGATCTTCTACATCTGCCGCACAGATTTTGTATTGGAATACAGATGAAATAGATAAATGTGTTCCAAGGCAGAGTACAACAGAAACTGTGCTAAGCTCTGATTCTGAGGATGGTGAAAAAGATCGAGATTTTGGCCATGATGATATTGATAGAGCAGTAGCAGAAACTAAGGGGTGGCATTCAGACAATGAACTGAGCTCAAAGGATTACCCACAATGTGTGATAAACAGTGCTGAACAGCCCGGAATTTCTGATCTAGATAAAAGACATGATTTGATGGTGGAAGCTGGTGCTGGCAAGGATGTTCAAGTTACAAAATTCACTATGCTCCCTTTTGATTGGGAGGATCCAGTTATAGTGCCACCTGAGGTTGCTTTCTTATCTGTTGCTTCCATCACCTGTGATTGTTTATTTATGCCTTGGTTATTTGGTACTTGTTGATGTGCTTGGATTTTTTTATTTTTGATAGAAAAGTGAAATTTTATGGAACGAAAGAATGATAATACTAAAGAGGAGAAGCTATCCAAGAATACACATAAAGTTAAACAAGAGAACTTATACTGAGCTGAAACAAGAAAGGTTAGATGAATTATTAGTGATTGTCATTGGGACTAGGTTGTAGCTTATGCTGAGCCAAGTCAATCTTGGCTAGATTCTTGGTCTATTTTCTCCTGTGGCCTTGTGGGCTTTGGTTTGTTCCCTGGGTGTGTAACCACCAAACAACAGATAGTGGTTGTGATAAAGTATCCTAGCCCTCTTAGTCTTAGACCTGTTGGGGCATTCTTAACCCTATTACCCTACAAAGTTGGCCCATCTTCTGTAAAGTTTGTTTCCTTAGCATCTTCTATAAATTGAACTTGATAATCGTAAGTGTTCCGAGGGAAAACCGATGCCTTGTAAAACTGAAGAAATGGAACTGCAGTTTTTACATTGTATTTCTCTAAATATGTTTTTGATCTCAAACTATCTGTTGCTGTATTAAAGGTTTCAGTTGGTCAATACCTTCTGCCTTTTTTTTTTTCCTTTTTTTTTCTTTTTTTAAGGAAGAGAATGATGGGGAAGAGCGAGTTGTTATTAGGATTTTTCCCTGGTCTATTCTTTGAAGTTAACTATGTTTTGTGTAGAAGACACACTATGAACATTTTTTATTTATATTGTTGCAGTGGACCCCACCTAATGTGAGTGTCCCTATTCTGAATTTGGTTGACAAGATATTTCAGCTTAAAAAAAGAGGGTGGCTGAGGTATGTCACTTTATACTCTCTTTCAGTATCGCAAGCAGTGATGTCAATATATTCTTGATGTCTTGTTTTAGTTCCAATTTACAGTAGTTCTTTTTGACAGGAAGTTAACCTAACAACATATATTTTTAGGATTATTGTTCTTGACATGGCATCTGAATATTAATGGCCAACTAGTCCAGAGTTTTTATCCATGCACCCTACCATTCTTATAATTGAAATTAATTTTAAATATTTCTTTTTCTATAAAAAAAAAAGAAATTAAATTTTAAATTTTAGTCCAGTGCAGTGGTGAATGAAAAATAAGTATGAAAAATAACTCAGAATCCAAAAAAAAAATCTAAACTCAAGAAGTAAGAATAATAATATGACTTAGAAATAGTTATTAATAACATTGACGAATAATATTTCATACAAGTGCATATCAAAGTAACCAAAAAATGCTTCCAGATCATATAAGAAATATCATTGTAATGATCTTTTTCTTGGGGGGGGGGGATGGAGTAGGTTTCTGAAGTTGGGATGCACAAGATCCATCCTGGATCATGTTGTGAAATGATTGGAAATCCAATAGGTAGAGTTAGCTGAATCGTGCTATTTGAATTGTGAATTGTACTATTCATGCTATTCCTGTCACAATTCCATGACACGATAGATTCACCTGGGTTATTTGCCAGCAATGTGACTTGAATTGATTTGCACAATTTGAGTCATAAATTGTAAGGTTTTGATAACCATTTTCATTTGTCAACTATCAAGCTTCTAACCTGACTGAAATATTCTGCTACATTTGTGTCAAATAAACTAATGTTGACACAATATTAAGCGTCATGATTCTTTTGATATGCTTCACTTTTAGGCTTCTTTGTTGCTAATAATAGATCACATCTGTTCATGCAGAAGACAGGTCTTTTGGATATCAAAACAGATATTGCAATTAGTTATGGAAGATGCTATTGATGATTGGCTCCTGAGGCAGATTCAATGGCTTCGGAGAGAGGATAACATTGCCCAAGGGATTCAGTGGCTGCAAGACGTAAGGACTGGGCTGTTCCAAAATCGCTGTGACATTGTTTGTTGACTAAGGGTTGAAGCTTATCAATGCAAATTGAGTGCCCTTCACACGATGCTTAGTCTTGAAAAAAAAAGAAAAAGGGAAATAATTCTTTTGCTGGGTGGTGGCCACTAGTACCTTGGTCGGATAACTTTTTGGCCAGCCTAATAGACATTGTTGGAATTTAATCGGATCATTTATTGACTTGATCATTGGGAGTTTCACACGAGTGAATTATTTTAATCTAGTAATATTACTATGCAGTAGCAAGATATAAAATTTAAATTTTGCACGTCCGATTTATATATCTTATCCTTTTTGGTCTGAAGAAAGCCAGCTAGTTAGTGTGTGGGTCTGGCATGAGACATAAGTTGCAGACGGAGTCATTACAACTGTATTTGATTGACTAAATATGACATGCCGTGCCTCTTTTTTTTTTTTTTTTTTTTCCGCATGGTCTGCACTGTGGGACAAATTCTCTTTACATGATCTCATAGTCAGCTTCTTCCTGTTCTCAGATGATTGAAACTCTCAGTGGACTAAAAGATACTTAACGAGGTAATTGACAATGGCTTGTGTATATAACTAATGCTGGTTTACCTATATGTTTTCAGGTTCTCTGGCCCGGAGGCACATTTTTTCTGAAAGTGGGGACTTCTCAGATGGCAACTGGTGGCAGTGGAATTGATCAAAAACCTTATTCAGTAATGCGAGAATCCAGTAGCAAAATCAGTACATCAAGGTCAGGGTCTTTCGAGCAGCAGCTTGAGGCAGCTCGTAGAGCAAGTCATGTCAAGAAACTGCTTTATGGTTAGTTCTATTCTTTGGGAGTGTTGATTCATTTGACGCGTTCCATTTTGGAGTTGTATATGATCTTGTTTCCTATATAGTGTTTGGAATCTTTGTTAAGGTTGAAAAAAACAGTGGTTACACGGTCAGAATTTATTACATTTCCATCTTTGGACATATGATCTTGACTCTCTGCTTATCAGATGGAGCTCCGACAACCTTAGTCAGCTTAATTGGGCCTAAGCAGTACAGACGTTGTGCCAGAGATATATACTATTTTAGTCAGGTTGAAGCTCTTTTAAATCACTGTTCTTAACTTTGTTGTGTTTATAATATTCTTGTTTGACAACTTATTTTTTCTTTCTAGACTAACAGTTATATTCACTCTCTATTTCAGTCTACCATATGTATAAAGCAACTTGGATACGCGATGCTTGAACTTCTACTTGTATCCATATTCCCTGAGATGCGGAATCTAATCCGGAATGTTCACGAGAATATGGGTGTTCACCGGCCTGTATAGAGTTATGGATATTATTAGATGTCATAGTGCTCCCTCAGTGTTCTTGATGAGTTTACTTGGTTTTTTGGTGCCATCGGTTTTTCGGCTTTGCCTGTAGGTATTTGTCTGAAAAACTGGAAAAGCAGCCATGGTTGCTTGCTCTTTCTTGGGCTCTGGGGGAATATCATTGTCTGTGTACCTAATTCCAAGTGTACAGAAAAATTATATGTAGAGCGTGTAGAGAAGAAGAAACGATCAATTTATGGATTTTTTTGCTTTCTCCATGGCATATACCCACTCCCGGGAATTGTGACCGTAGCAGACAAAGAGAAATTAGAAATGCATTTGAGTTATTCTTTATTTTTGGTCCTCGAAATGGTCATGTTCTATCAGCAACGTGCACCAACACTATTGCCTGCCGAATTCAATTTAACTCAGCTTTCTGTGTGTATCGTTTTTTTCAGGGCTCCCTGACCCGCGCGATGTTGCTGCAAAAATCAATTTCCTATCTAATATTGATTTGAAATTTTTTTTTTAAATGATGTTCTTTTTCTTTCAAAAAAATTAAATGAGGTTACATAATGTAATATTATTTTTTTAGAATGAAGTTACCTACGTGGGTGAAGGATATGGTGTCTTGGCTTCACCCCAGGCTCTGGAACCCTGGACAGGTGGATGAATTTTAGGCGGCCACATGGCAGGAGATTAAATGAAAAATGGAGTTTTAATTGTCGGATTTGATTAGGGAAAATTCCCCAAATGGCCCTAGATTTGAAATGCAAGGAAACTATGGTCAGATGGAATCCCACATGGCAATAAGTATTTCACCAAGTCATGCTCGAATAAGCCAACCAATGGTCATGGCCCTGTCCGAATCTAGCCATGGCAATGGAGATTTCGTAGGGCATATACCTCCGACAGTGACTTTCTCCTCCACTCTGCCATAGTCGATGTTTTCAGATCCTGTAAGTGTCATCGTTGTAAGTATTTCCAAAGACTTTGAAAAAGGGAGGTTGAAGGTAACGATCTCACTTAATCGAAGGCGCAACGGTTTGGTCAATCAAACTGTCCTCTGAGGTACCGAAACGTCTTTTGAACTGTTCCGTTCTATGCTCTATGTTATAATCACTTACTAATAGCAAGGCCATTTAGCGAGATTGCGACTTGATGTAAAGATTTTAATAGCGCTAGCATGAGCCAAAACCTGACAACTACTGCCAATTTGCTTCTCGTAGAATTTGTCCTGTAAGTCTAAATTATAATGCAGGTGGTTTATATTTGTGAGCACTAATTTCCCCTTCTGTTCCTGAGGGAAATTTTTTTTTATTACCCCGAAATTTTGATCAGATTAAAAGTCAGTCGTCTAACTGTCAAGAATCGGGTTGAATATCGTTGATTCGTGTGGCTTATTTGTGAATGGCTTTGAGAATGAGAATGCAGGAATGTTGGATTAGTCTCAAATGCAGAAGAATAATTTTCCCATTTAATGTTGTTAGTTCTGAAATTAAACCACTAGTGATGAACCTCATAGTTAATTTTATATCATCATGAGATTAGCTTTTCACTTATATACATGAAGTATTCAAATTACACCTTCTGAAAAAAGGTAAGAAAGTATTTTTACTCCCTCAATTTTCAATAAAATTTCAATTTTGTCTCTTGAATTTTGTTGATATAAATTATCTTCTGGCTTAAAAAAAATGCCCATGTTATTCAACTTGTTGACATCGTTAAGTATTTTAACAGAAGTTCTTAAATTACATATAACTAAACATCTTATATAGTACACATAAGTCATCATATTCCCATAACAAAAAGAAACTTATTTTTAGTCTTGTAACTTTTGTTGAAGTTTTTATATTGTCCCTTAAATTTTATTGAAACCAAATTTACCTTTTAATTTTCCAAAAATACATTCACTTCCATTATAATGTAATGACAAAATGCTATTATATGTAATGAATTTGATGAGTGATTTATTATTTATTTATTTATTGCCCTTATTTAGTCTTTTTACTATATCCATATGCACTATTAAGTCATTTATATCTTGGTTTGTGAATTGGTTAGGCCTTTGACATAAAAGATTTAAATATTTTGGCGATAACTAGAGTTTCAAACCTTGGGGATGTTCTTTATTTTGTTAGAAAGCTAAGAAAAAGATCTAAAATTATTATTGATACCATTGACACTCAATTTTATCTACATATTATTATAATAAAAAATAAAAATAATAAAAATTTTAAAAATATACAAAAATAAAAAAATTTCCTTTGCAAGGTAGGAGTGAAAAGCTATTAACACTTTGCATTTTATGAAACACATTTTTTTTCCTTCAACTTACAAGATATTAAAATTTTCAGATCTTCTAACTAACTTAACATGTACAATGGATGATGATTCTTTGGTTTTTGGCAAAACAATTAAAAAAAAATCATTAGCTTGGATTTTGTTGTCCACTTCCTTCCTTATAAGATGGAAAATAAAAACTAGTTAAGACACGAAGAGAAAAAAATTTTCAAAGTAGTGGAAGAAAAGCATAGGAAAGAGGATGAAAGAAATAATCAGAAAGAGTAAGATTAAAAAGAGAGAGAGAGAGAGAGAGAAAGTAGAAAAATCTATTAAGAGAAAATTCTTTATTATCAAGTATACACTCTTTTACTCTTTTTAATTTCTTACTTGAGCAATTAAAATTCTTGTTATTCTAAAATTTCAAATATATGTCTCAAGCATAAAATGAATTTTAATCATATATATTTAAACCATAATTGTTGTTAGTTTTGAAAATATTTATATCCAAAAAAAGAAGAAAATATGAAAAGGATAAAAGAATGAATCTCATCCCAATCGCGTGTGATTTTAAGCTCCTTAGTATGAAGAAGAGAATGAAATTACAAAAAAGATGAACAAAGAACAAGAATGTGCAGGAATTTAAGTTTTAAAATAATTAAAAAAGTTATAATTAATTTATTTTATGCTTTTAGAAATAAGACAGGACTATACACATTGTTTACTATTACATCCCACCTTATTTTTTAATTACTTACAAAAATAAATAAAATATTAAAAAAAGGAAGTTTTTCTTCAAAAATAAAACCATAATGGATAGAATACACTTGACTCGAGGTATAGTCTCATCCCAAATAATTTTTTTACTTTTTTTTTATTAACTAAAAAAGGAGAGTTTTTTTATATGTTTGATAAAATTGTTAAGATATTATTTTATACAATTCCTACGATGAAATAAATTAAAATAGTTTAGAAGTCCAATCTATTTTAATATTCTTGAAATAAAAGATATTTTAAAAATTAAATAAGATGAGTTGATTAAATTAAAAAAATATCAATATTAAAGAACATAAAAATTATTTTATATTTATTATATTTATATATAGGGTGTTTTAATTTATTTTACTCTATTTAGTTTATATGTATATTTATAATTTGCATCATATTTTTTAAAAAAATATAATAAAACCATATTATAAATATTAAAAAAATATCCTTATTTTTTGAAATTAATGAAATGTATGGGATGACACTATAATAGTACTGTGCCACCCATGCAATATTTTTGGATTAATGTTCATTTTTTACTTTTTTTTTATGAATATCATATTGTATGCTTTGACTTTCATTGATTTAAACATTTTTTATCTTATTTTATTTTATATGATGTTAATTAAATCCATTAAAAATACTTTGCTAATACATTTACTATCATTAAATTTTTTAGAAAAAATTTATTTATTTTTTTAATTTTATAAAATTCTTATAATTTAAATTTTGTAATAATAAAAGAATATTGAAATTAATTGTAAGTAAAATATATATAATTTTAATTTTTTTGAGCAATTTCATTATTCAGATTTGATTATGAAATTAGAAAATTTTAATATCTTAAAAAATTTATAAAAATAACTATGATTTTAATTTTTCTAAATAATTATTTATTCATATTTGATTATGAAATTAGACAAATTTGATACTTTTAAATTGCAAAATAAGATTGAAGTTATAATTTTAATTTTTCTAAATAATTTCTTATTTTAGATTTAGCTATGAAAATTGGATAAATTTAATAATCTAAATTAAAAATTATTGATTTGATACTTTTTAAATAAATAAATAAGATTGCTTAAAATAATTTTTCTTTATCTTATTATATTACAATTATTTTATTAAATTTTTCAAAAATAATAAAAATAAAATCTTTCAAAAATAATAAAATTTATGTCTATGATATATCAAAATTAAGTAATATGATTGTAAGTACAATTATGAAGGTACTTTATATTATTGAGGTACTCTATTTCATCCAAATCCTACTATGAAGTTAGGTGTATTTGGTAATCAAATCAATAAATTGACTAAAATTGAAATTATATTTTTAGAAAAATATACATATAATATAATAAGGACCATCATAATTTAATTCAAAAGATAGAATTAGAATAAATGGGTATCCATTCTTTGAACGAACATTGTAGGTTATTAATATCTTCCCTATACGTAACTAATTCCTGAATATAAACTTTGGGATATAGATTATTTTTGGTATTTCAATTACACTATAAAAAAATAATTAGTGATGATTTTATTTTTTTATTCATACTCACCAACATTTCAAAAAGGTATAAAATCATTCACCTCCTATGATTCTGTCACAAGGCACACTGCGACAGCTTAACGACTCTATCGGTAAATTAAATCAAAGTTAGGTTATTATATTTCTTCTTTTTTATCTTAACTTTGAGTTTTTTTTTATCCATGTCGATTCGATATTTTCTTTACATATGTGTTTTACTTGTTTATCTTATTATAATTATCTTTATTTATTTCATAATAGACTACTTATGTGAAAATTTTAGAATGGTTGATGTTTCCTTTCATACACTGTACATTGTGAATCTCACACACATATCAAAAGCTTCTTACTTAGGTTATGCGTTACCTTTTAGGATTAGTTAGGGAGTATAGTAACTATACCTTTGTGAGATTGTCGATCTTTGTACAAACTAGTGAAACACTCTTACTCAAATTGCACCTTTTCCAATTATAGCTATCATGGGTGAGGATTAAGAGCCTTACTAGCCTATGATGGTGACGACCCTTTTATCAATTAGGTGTTATAGAATCTAAACTAAGCATGAATTAAATAAACTTAGAACCACTTTATTTAAGAGAAGTCTATCCTATAAGAGGAAATTTCAAGCTTAGAAAAAATCTTTGTGGAACATGTGAAGGAGCTTTTCTATGATTAGTATTTTATCCAAGTCATGAAAGTTTACTACAAAAAATGATGATCAAGTTATATATTGGTTAAACTAAATAGTTTGCCTTTATTTTAAAAATTGGACTTAAATGGCTTATCTTTTGTTTTATTCTTGCCCAACTAAATGCGATTGTTGTTTTTGTTCCTTGACATCTTGCATTTCATTATGCATAAATATTACTAAAGATCATTTATATCACTTGAACTCATTTAAAACATGGAAAAACAAAGTATCAAATTTGTAGTTGATTGTAAACTTCAAAGATTAGTACTGCAAGAATATAAAGCTATTCAATTAGAAAAAAGGAATTATCTTCAATAAGGAAATGTATCACAATTGCTTGAAATGGGAAGCATAGATTTTAAACAAAATGATCGAAATCCTTAGATCTAAATTTAGCTTAAGATGGAAAAGAAAGATGCTTTTAAAGACAAGTATAAAAGCATCACACATCTTTTGTTCATTCTAATCAATATGCCTGTGCTAAAAGCTATGTTACATTTTTTGCATCCATGTTACCACTACTTTACATTCAATTAACATAACATGACTCTTACCATTGAAGAGTATGAAGAGCTTTTTGATATTATAACCATGACAAAAAGATAAGATATATTTTCATGATAGTAAAAGGGTTATAAAATAATTGGAAAAAATGATATGAGTTCAAACTTATGAAATAGCAAAGGATATAAAGAAAAAAAGGGATAGCTATTGTTTACTAATTGCAATGCCACTTTGCACCAAAATTTGATTTAAAAATTAGTTTGCTGTAAAATAATGTAAGAAAGTGCCATATGCTTGGTCATATCCCTAATGATCTCTTGATATTATCTTTTATTATGTAGTACTAACAGTATGCAAAAATAAATATAAAAATAGAATGCAACCGGTGCTAATAGAATAAAGAGTATGCTAATAGAATATGCTGGATGAATGCAGAATGTTGTATGCTATAAGAAGGATTATGCAGTAATCAGAATGCAAAATTAGGGGGTTTGTTTGCACGAAATTAAAATAAATTAAACAAATACAAAATAGAATAAAAATAGAAAGTAAACAAAAAGGAACTCAATGTAATAAAGCAGTTGATTCAAGAAATTAAGATGCTTTAGTTGGATTAATTATAGACTAATTAGGATCTAACTTTTCTAATTAATTTTTCAATTTTGAATTACTTGAAATCTCAACAATAATTCATGAATTCTACCATCTAAGATTTGATCAATTAAGATTAATCGAATTAAGCAACAACTATAATCTCTAAGTTAGATCAAAATTGATTTAATGATAAAATTTAGTTGAATTAAAAAATTAAATTAGAAACCTCCAAATTAATTTTTTAGCTCTTTGTCTCTATGTGTAAAACTATTATTTACCAACTATAATTTAACATCAAAATAGCAAAATATCAAAAATCACAAAGATGAATACTAATTATACCAAATCAACATCCAACGCAAGTAATTTCAAGAAATCAACACAAGCAATTAAGGAAAGAAAAAAATTAATTAAATAAAGTTAATATTATAAATCATAATCTCATAATTCGATAAGGGAGAGCCTCAAACTCCTTGAATTAACTTTGAAAATTAGCCCTCCAAGACTAGAAAACAAAAGCTAAAATAAAAAGAAAGAAAAAATGTTTGTTGTGTAGTCTATAGAAGCCCTAAAAGTCTAATGAGTTCTTCCTATTTATTTAACCTAATTAATCTAAAATCTTATTGGACTAAGATTGTATGTCTTTTAAGATTACAATAATAGGGCTTTTTTAATTTTTAGAAGCCCAACTCCAAACCTATTTTTAACAAAATAATTAACTTTAATAATTACATTAGTGAATTCCTATAAATCTAACTTCTAACTAGTTTAAAACTACTAAAATAAGGTAATTTGGATAATTTATAAATATCAAAATTGTAGGCCTGTGTCTTATGAAAATTTAGGCATTAGTTCCATATTAATTTAACCTCTACAATTTTAGATATGACCAAAAAATTGAGGCAAGCTCAGTTGGAATAGAAACACGACTTTAACTTCTTAACCATATATGACCTCCAAAATGTTCGAATTGGGCTTAAGCCAAATATAAAAGTTATAGATATCTTTTTAAGCTTTTTAACAATATAAATATTGTATTAATTCAACATCTAAAGCTCAAGATATAACCAAAAAATGAAAATAGTAGTAAAATCTAGCCTTAATTGAATAAATTTAAAATATCATAAAATTAACCTAAAATTATAAAACAATGTAAATTCTGTGAAAATTTAAGCACTAGTTTGATGTTAATTTGATCTCTACAACTCCAAATATAACCCAAAAATCAAGGTAAGCTCAGGTAGGATAAAGACATGACTTTAACTTTTTAACTATGTATGATCTCCAAAACATCTAAATTAGACTTAGGTCAAAATATAAAAGTTGTAGATCTTTTCTTAGGCTTCCTAATAATATAAATATTACATCAACCTAAAGTTCAAAGCTCAAGACATAGCTAAAATGGACATAATGTAAAAATTTAGTATTAATTGAATAAATTCAAAACATTGTAAAATTAACTTGAAATTATAAAAACAAGGTCAAATTTGTAAAATTAAACATGTATAACCCACTGAAAGACATAAAATAAGAGAAAATAAAATAGTAAATATTTTTTTCATCATTTGCCTATTGATTACTTATTGAAGTCTACCTAAGAATACATTAATAGTGATCATGGTTAAGCCATGCTAGCCCTGGCTATTTACAATTTAGTAATGTTTCTAAAAGCCAAATGACATATAGATGGACATGTAATCAAGCTATTTGAAAGATTTAGCATAAAATCAATTTGATCCTAACAATTTTGAAGAAAATAATTAAATTAGTTAATTATTGCTGAATGAAAGGAAAAGATCAATTCAAAGGTTATGCTTGGTTATTAGTAGTATAGATGCTTAGTCACCTCTTTTAAATTGATTACTTTTAATATCCTAAAATCAAGTTCACGCTTTATCATATGTAAATAAGAATCTTTTGTAAAAATTTGTTATTACCAATTGGCTACACCAAACACTAACTAAAGTTGCATTTTGCTAAGAGGAAAACTAATGTTATAGATGCGACAACTCAAATTCAAGATAGAGAACATTTATAACACTTAAAAGATAAACATGAACAATTAAAATAGTAACTTAAAAGAATGAGGTAAAGACTAACATGAAGTTTTGATATGAGTAGTTTAAGGGTATTTTGATAATTTTGATATGATTCAAGAATTCGAAAGGATATGAAAAGCCTACATTTGCAAATCTCACATTTTTATTTTTATTTTGGTATATTACGGTGCTGATTGAACTCCTTGAATTTAGCAAAAGGCCTTATGCTAACTCCAAAAAAGTATGCCTACTTTTGTTAGGTAAATTTTGGTTTAAAATGCTTATTAAGAGATAAAGCATTAAGAGACCCACTAGGATGGCTTGGCACTAAGCTAAGGGGCTCAAATGTGTTATTTTGTAATCATCGTTTACATACTCAAACTATGCAATGAAACATATATTAAGTAAATAAAATGTCTTTCTCTCAAATTAATTTTATCCTTTTTCGGTTCGTTGTACCTAATGGCTTTTAATGTGGGCGTTCTTATGGCTTTAACATATGTGGATGCTTTGATAACATTTAATTATAGTTTGTTAACTTACAATTCTCACTATCTATTCCAAACATGCAATGAGAGTTTAATATGAATATTGACATATTTGCTAAGAGTGAGAAGCATGCACCACATGATTTCAATTAGAGAGTTATTAGCTTATAACACCTAACTAGGTATGAGACAAATTATTTAACAAACTTATCTTAGGTTTAAAATTTAGTTGCTTGCATTCAATTATTAGTAATTATTTTTAAAATATATTATTAACAAATAAAATATTATAAAAATAAATATGAATTTTCTAATAAGAATTAAAAAATACATTTTATCATTCAATATTTTAAATTTATAAAATCCATCAAGACTTCAAAGTACCAAAATTGACTTCTATATAATTTGATTTATTAGTACTTTATTCATCTAAGATATTTTCTCATAAAAAAATACATATTTTTAATAAATGATCTTCTTTTTTCTTATTAAAGTTATAAAATTAATAAGTTATGATAGGAATAATTAAACCAGCAACAAGGATAAATCCTTCAAAGGACATCAAATATCACTTAAGTCAAAGCATCTTGTGTAAACAATATGTTTAATAATATGCCTTTTAGGTAGTGTTGGATTTGTAGAATAAAAAATTCCCTCACAAGTAATTCTTAGAAATTTAATTATTAAGAATATGACATTCTTGTACTTAATTCAATTTAAAATATTCTTAGGAATGTTGCATTGTTATATATGAATTATTTTTAATAATTTAAAAAATATTATTTGATTATAAAAAAATGTCCTTATTAACAACTAAGTAATTATGTACTAGTGATGTGCAGTGGCCGATAGTGGATATTGACAATAAGTGGTGGTAGTGATGGTGGGTAATGGTCATCATTAAAGAATGGAAGTTGATAATAATCATTGACAGGAGGTAGTAGTTGATGGTAGTCATCGAAAACAAGTTGTGACCAGTGGTGGTCATTAAGGATGGATGGTAATCAATGGTAATAATTGATAATGGGTGGTGATTGATAGTAGTCATTGATAATGGATAATAGTTAGGGTTGGTCATCGATAATGAGTAGTAGTAGTGGTGGACAATAATAATCGGTGATGATTAGTAGTGAATGATAATTGCTAATAATGAATGGTAACCAATAATGGTTATTGACGATAAGTGACTGTTGACAGTAGCCGCTAAGGATGAGTGATGGTAAACAGTAGTTTTTTATGGTTATTAATGGTAAACAATAGTCATCCGTGGTAGGATAGTCATGAACAATGATTATTGGTAGTGAATGATAACCAATAATGACCACTAAAAATAAATAGTGATTAATAATAATCATTAGCAATGGATAACAGTGAGTGGTGGTCTTTGCAATATGTGATAGTGGGCAATAGTTAATTATGATGAGTAGCAAAATGGGCAAAATAATTTTTTCATATTAATAAAATATTTTTATATCATAAGAATGTAAGATGTTCACCTCTTTTATGGGAATATTTTGAAAATTAATAAGTTAAAAATATTTTCAAAAATGTTTTGATAAAATTTGAATCAAATATGAAAATTTCATAATCTCTTAAAATATTTTCAAAAATATGAACAAGATTCTTACCACTTTAATTTTTTGCTATAAATCAAAACATTATTTCTCATATCAGATAGTTTATTCATGAAATCTTATTCATCGCAACTTTGGTTGCTTATTTTGATTTTATAATTTCAATGGACAAAGAAGAAAATTAAATAAAAAAATGTAAAAAATTATAAATTAATCATCTAAATAAGGATAAAGTAATATTATAGTATTAATTAAAATTAAGAAAAGTAAAAAAGATTAAAGTTTGGATTTACATTAACTAATGGAGAGATTTCAATATACTGTTAATATAATAGAATATCGATATTTTACAAAATTTAATAACACATCAAATTATTTTTTACTAGGATCAAATCTTGCATGTAACATGAGAATATATCAACGAACAAATTTAATAGTATACCTATGCATAATAAATTTTTTTCTCACCAAAAGTTCTACACTAAAGTGAACGAAATTTATACCCCACTGTCTATGTACATGTGAAAATTTAAGATGGGATTTGTGATATAAATGTAATATGATTTTTTTAAAAAAAATATCAAATACTAATTAAATGTTTACAATTAGTCAAATTTTATTTAGGTTAGATCTATTTTATAAATCATATCAAATGTTAAATTAAAGCACATTCCATTTTAAAAATAAATTATACTTTATTAGCTAGGAAGCTTATCATTTAGCCTTTTCAATAAATAATTATTGTGTATTTAAGTAAATAAAGGTTACGAAGAAAAAGAAAAAAAAGGAAGCTTTAATGTCTTTCACATGTGAATTTTAGTTGCAATTTTATGGAAGTTTTCAAATAAATTAAGGTAATTTGCCTTTTTTTTTAACATGTAATGCTTAAAACTCAATTATTATGTCCCTTTATATCCTTAATCATATATGTACTAATATATTATACATTAGAATTTTTTTAAAAATAATAAATAATTATTTAATTTTATATTAATTGAATTTATAGAATAAAAATATTATTTTAATAAAATAATTATTATAATAGGTTAAAGATTTTGTTATATAATGATTTAATAAATTTAAATTCTTTTTTACAACAAAAATAAAAATTAATATAATTAATTTATACACAAATATAATGCATATATATAAATATAAATATTTAAATAAATTATAAAATACATTTATATTATTATATATATAAATAATTAATATAATAACTAATTTTATTAAATATTTTTATTCAAATAATTAAGTAGGAATTATAGAATGTCTTGAATTTGTAATGCTTCGCATGGATTGACCTGATGAAACTTAAGAATAGTTTAATTTTTTGTCTTACAAGATAAGATATGAGATTAATGTTCACTCCTAACAAAATATTAGAAATAAGACAATAATATCTTATCTTAATATACGGTAATTTATTATTATAAAATTATTATATTTTTATTTTATACATTAATATATATGCATAAATATACACATATATAATTATTTTAATTATTTAAAAATTAAAAATATATTAAAAATTTATTATGATAAAGTTAAAAATAATATTTTATTAGTCGTAAGCCAACCATTTTTTAATTTTAAATGATTTAAATCAATTATGACTTTAAACCTATATTATAACATTTTTTATTACTTATGATTTATAATATTTAAATTAAAAGTTTCCTTTTTTATTTTCTAAAATTTGATATTATTTAATAATTATAGAGGTGAAACCAATTTTATGTCCAAAAGTAATGTATGAATTAAAAATAATATTTTATTCTGATAATAAAATATAAAAATTAAAATATTAATTTAATTTTGTTCATTTTTAAAATAACTAATGTTATTAACTAATTAATAAATATATATAATTAATTATCAAATGACAGTGAATTAAATTAGCTCAGCAGTTGTATATAACAAGTTGGTAATTGGTAATTGCCAAAACGATTAACCGAGGGAAAGGTTCTCGGGAAATGTCCGTACAATTAAATTCTTTAATTTTATTGCGATTTGTTAGAGATAGAGAGAGAGAGAGGGGTGGGGGGGGGGGATGATAGGACAGCAGCTTCTAATTCCATATGAAAAGGCGCTAATATTTTCGAGAACTCCCGACTCCCGCCACTTCCTTCCGTCTGACCTTGTTCACCTCAGCTCCCATTCTCCAAGAACAACAGTGAACCTTTCTTCCCTCTTTTCATCAACAGCGCGAGGGAATGGGTACCCGGAGGAAACACGATGCAGAATCCACTGAAGACGAGGATAGTGAATATGAAGAGCCAAAAAGAACCAAGAGTGGAGACAAACTTTCAGGGTATGAGCAGATTAGGGATCAAAGGATCAAGGAGAACAAAGAGAGAATGCAAAGCCTGGGTTTATTTGATCTCTCTCAAAAGCTCAAGTCCCAAGTTCCACTCAAAAAGCCCAACCCATCTGAGAAGAAGACGACGACGACACAGAAAACTGTACCCACCAGCCAATCTCCTCCAAGACGCTCTTCCAGGTTTTACCCATTTTACTTGCATATTTAGTTTAGTTCCGGTGCACATGGAAAGCTAAACATATAAAGCTATGATTTTTATGCTTGTTGAACATCGAATCGTGATAAAGATAGCGGCATAACCACGAACCATTTTTTGGTCGGAACTTATGCAGAAACGAAAAGATGAACGATCGAGTTTTACATTTTAATGCTTTTCTGTGCTTGCATTTTATCCTCACTTGTTTCTTTGGCCTTCTTCTGGTGCTTTTGGGTTGGGATGAAAAGAGGAAAAAATAAGGAGAAAGCAAAGTGAAAAAGAAAAATTGTTTTAACTTTTCCTGTGATTGTCTAAGTTGGTACATTTGATGCCGGTAAGATTGGACTGTTACCTGTATAGTTATTCCATATCTAGATTATAATCATGGCATTGATATCTTAACTGATAAGTTAATAAAATGATTATACATTATTTGTATAGAAGAAAATTTCAAATTAATTATTTTTTATAAATCTTTTAGACCAAATCTTAAATTTATTTTAATTTTCTTCGAGTATTTTGACAAATTAATATTAAACTTTTTATTGATATTGAAAATAATACTAAATTTTATTACTAAATCGACTATTTTAAGAGATTTTATTGTATATTAATGTGTAAGAAATAAGTGAAAGAGATTATTCTAAAAAAAAAAGAGAAGAAGAAGAAATAAAAAATATCTTCATAAAGTAAAAGTTTAGATTTTTAATTTATTAATTATTAACTAAATTTTAGATTTTTAAAATGATTATTTTTTAATTTTGAAAGTTTTAAATTGTAATGTATTATAAATAAACTTGAATTAATAATCATTAAATTAGATTTGTTATATAGTGAAGAGTGTAAAAATATACATATACATTAATATGGATAATTTACTCAAATTATTTGTTTTAAGTTATTAGTGGATTTAAAATTGAAAAAGATTATAATTCAAAATAAAAATATCATTTCATCAACTTTTTATTTATTAAACAAGTCTTCTAATCATGAATATTAACCGTCCATTTTTATATCATTGAAATTTAACTATTTTCATTTTGCCACAAAGTATCAATACTTAAACTTTTAGTAAAATTTCAAATCTTGTCAAGGTATTGCCATGCATTCACATGAGCTTTTATGTTTTTCAAGTGATTTAATTCTAATTTTTTGTTTAAGCTTTTGTAGATTTGGTAATTTATTTTCTACTTCATGGGTTTGTAGGATAAAGACATTGGCACCAATTAGCTACAAAGAAGTTCGTATCAAAGAGAAGCATGCATCTTCCAAGGATTTAGAGATTTGTATACCAGAAGGTACAAACCCAGAAGTTTATACTGACGAGCATGAAAAGCTTCTGGGAGATTCTAAGACTAGTTGGGATCTATATGTAGATGGATATGACTCGGATGGGAATCGAATATATGATGCAGTAAAGGGACTATCATGCCATCAATGCAGGTAAGATGATTGTATCGATCATGCTCGTAATGGCTTCTACTGTTTTTTGCTGCAGTTAGTGCCTCTACGTCGTATGTGTGGTTTTAAATGGAGAAAATCGTTTTAGGCATCAGTTTTCATTAAAAGGCTGAGGTGAGCTCCCATTTTGTGGTATATATCTTCCTGAAAATCATATACTTGTTCTTTTTGAGCTTGTTGAAGTGTTTAAGGTGATCTTTTGCTCTTTTGCAGGCAGAAAACTCTTGGTGAGCGCACATATTGCTATAAATGCGAATCAGGCCTTGGGCAGCTTTGTGGAGATTGCTTGTATACAAGGTAATAATATCTAGGCTATTAGAGGTCGAGAAAACTAGTTTTCTCTTTGTTTTTCCATTCAGAACTGTTAAAAATGTTGGTTTACCTATCGCAATGCTAAACTTTGGATCTTAACTAAAATTTAACGGAACAAGTATAGTTGATGTCTTACCTACTATGATTCTGGGAGCAATTATGATAGTCATTTTGTACTTGTAATTTACAGATATGGAGAAAATGTTTTGGAAACCTACCAGAACCCCAAATGGCTTTGCCCTGTTTGTCGGGGAATTTGCAATTGCAGTCGCTGCCGTAAAGCAAAAGGTTGGATGCCCACTGGTAACATATACAGGAAGGTTAGTTGTTGCAAACTATGGTTGTTCCTGAAAGTCTGTGTGTATTGAATTATTTTGTTCCTGCCAGTCTGAGGTTTTTGCTTCCTATTCTTCTATTGAATCTTCTTGTGTGAATAGGATTTTCTGACATGGTAATCATTTTAGCTGAGTGGCTTTTTTCTCCGAAATTCTTTACCAGATGGAGTTACTTTATGAATTCTGAATGCTGATGGAGAAATATAAAATTATTTCTGGAAGTTAGTTTACTGACTTTGTCCTAGCATCATGAGAGGACAATATTAGCTTTCTGGAACTAATACTTGTTATTTCTGTCCTTCATAAGGTCTCAGAACTGGGTTTCAAATCTGTGGCACATTATCTCATCCAGACCCGTCGCACTAAAACATGCTTGAAAAGCTCAAGTGCAGAAGATCCTACTAATGCTGAAAAATCATTCATCTCTGTTGACTCAGAAGAGACCAATTCACATGAAGAAGGCTCCGATACTTCATAAAGACTTTGGAAGTGGTCAAATTGCAAATGAACATCAGTTGAACAGTAGGATATCAGTGCATAATGAAGACAGTGACAGCATTTTGTTTTTAGACAACAATGAAATGAGTCAAGGAAATGAAAGAATGTTCAAAGGGAGGCTGAGAAGTTAATTTTCCGATTTCTTACCAAGGTTGATGTGAATTCTAGCCTTATGACAAAACTGGTTTGTCTCTCTTGCCATGAGGATCGAAACGTATATCCGTTTCTTAACCCCGTTGTGTTACTTTCACAACTTGCTATCTCGTAATTCTTTCACATTCTACACATAGGATACAATCTATTTAAAACTGACACCAATTTAAAACACATGAAATCAACTTTTAACATTTGTGCCATGTTTGTAGTGTGTGAGGGAGTTCTGAAGGAGTGTTATGCAATTAGCATCCTTTTCTCACCCTAACATTTGAGTTTCCCAGTGCTGGATGCTGAACTGTGAAATGAATAATTGCAGAAGCCGTTAAATTGTATGAATGTATTCCTCCTCTTGAAAGTACCACAATCAACGACTTGAAACCTTAAAATGCTAAATAGTGTGTTTTAAAACTTGAGTGATGCTTAAACTAACATAAACAAGACCTATAAAACTTCCTCTACAATCGAAGATTGGAGAGCAAGCCAAAGAGATAGTAGTGCCCTAGGTTTTGTACTTGATACCTAGAATTAAAAACATCAAGGTTGTCGTCTGTCCCTGAGAGTGTCAACTGGATGCCTATATTGAGCTCCGACCATCCTTCTGACTTTGGCACCCTACAGTCTTGGTTGTTGAGGCAGACATTTCCACCAGAACACCCCTTATAGCCTAAGTTCTCCCAGCGCAAATTATGAAGAGTTCCTATACGGCAAGAATCTAGATCAAAATCAAATTACAAAACTACTTTAGGAGGCAGGTTGTAAGCAATTTTTCTATGAATCTTTTGAACTGAGCATAAATGACTTATCTCTATCTCGCCTGGCAAAATGAACAAGTGGAAGTGAGCATAAGCTTCCCACATGGAGGTTGAGTAATTCACCTATGAAATGCACTCGATGTGTGCACTCTTTCATATTATTCAGGGTTTACTTTCATTGAGCAAAATCTCATAACCTTCTTAGCCAATCAGCTCTCACAAAGAAACCAAGGTAATTCCCAGCGAACTTTCTGCTTTTTTTATATTTGTAGATTGTAAATTGTTCTCCTACCCAAGTAAATTACACCTTAGCAAAAAACTATAGTTTTCACATTTTATTATTTTTCATGGTCCCCACTCGTTGCCTTGTATTGACACGTGTAGAAGAAACTGCAATTAGTGTCTGTAACATTTTAATTATTTATTTAAAAAGGATGTAACATGGAAGAATGGAATAAAGTCGTGGAGGATCTTCCTTTTGATAATTGTGGATTTATATATTGTAACCGGTTAGTAGTAGGTAAGCTCTTCTCTTCCCGACTCCCCCTTTGTTTCTTTCTTTGTCATATTTTTTGGGGGATTTTGGGAAGTACTCTTGCTGTGACTCTAGGTATATCAAATTGGCAAAATTCATTAAGTGATGAGTTACCTCGCAACCTCTTCGGTTTTCTTTCAATATTTTTTCATTTATTATTTGGTAAAAATTTCCCCATTTCCCCTCAAACTTTTTCCCCTTTGTTTCAATTATGCCTTTCATATCTAGTTAGGTAATGGTACCAAAAAATATCACTAGGTTACCCAAAAAAAATCTAGTTAGGTAATAATTACAATACTTTGTGATTAAAATAGATAAAGTTTGAAGTAGACGTAAATTAGTTCAAACAACACCAAACTGTAAAATTTTAAAAAAAATAAAACTTTTATTGCCTTCTTTCCTTACCACTACATGTAGTTAAATATGTAAATTTTTGTTTGCTTAGGTATTTGCAACATTATTTAATTAAACATTTGGAATATGTAGACCTGTCTTTAGGTATTCTTCGTTCTTATTATTCACTCAAAATTTATACATATGACATAAAAAAGTAAAAAACAAGTTGCACTCCAAAATTTGATTTTCCTAAATGTTATTACTAACTACAAGTTAAATTGAAGAATGAAAAAGACACTAGGCATATTTTGTACTTTCAACAAAAATTTTAGTTGAAGAAAAACTGATACTTATTCATATATTTTTTTCATAATTCAATACTTTTATTTATCAGAATCGATGGATTTTTAATTATTTCCTGTGAATATGAATTGATCTTCAAAATCCAGAAAAGTCATTTATAGGCTTTTTTTTTAATTTTTCATTATATTTTAGATTCAATAATCCTATAGGCAATGTGATAAGATGGGCTTTTCCTTTCAGGATATTGCAAGTTAAGGCAATACATTATCGTTTTTCCCTCTATAGTGACAGCTACAGATAGGAAGTTGTTGGCTTTTATTTGTTACTATAAATACCCATAAACGTGCAAAACTAGAATTACAGGAAGTGTAGGGACTCGGCCTCAAAAATAAAAATGCTGGGACCCCGGTACAACACAATTGGTCCGTCCCAAAGGCCTGAAAAAGGGTTATGGAATCGTAACTGAGGGGGAATTTACCAGATTGAGGTGAGTCACTGAGTTCTAAACTCGCTCTGCTCGTTAGCTTTTAATTAGGTCAAGTTGGGGTTTTTTTTAAGGTTTAAAAATTGCTCTTTGACTCAAAAGCAGAGATGGGTGTGAAGTAGATCTGAAAGCTGAAGAAAATCTGCTTGGTAGAGCTCAAAGTTTTCTGTCGAAGGAAGAAAAGCTGTATCAGATGCTTTGAGGCTTGTTTTTCTCGCTTAGCAAACAGTCACTCAGAAAATGCCGCGACCTTGTTTCCATAAGCTCATCGTTCCATCCACTGTCCAAGCCAGGCAACTGGTACATAAATTTCTCTCCTTTTCGATTTTTCTGGATGGTTTTGGACTATGGTATTTTTTTTTTTTTAATCCTGAATTGGTGTTGTAATTGAAAATTTGAAGCCTCTGGTTAGTTCGTGAAGAATTGTGAACGAAATTGATGGAACGCGGTTAAGAAAATGTTCTTCTTTTTTCTTTTTAATTTATGTCTTGCTTCTGCTTCTTCTCCCCCTCCCCTATCTCTTACCCTGTCACACTCTTCACAAAGTTTAGATCCCCCATCACAAGTTTTGGTTGAAGACTTCAAGTTTCTTCCAGGGTTGGGTGGGGTAGGGGTGTTAATTTTCTGTCAAATATGATTGTTGATAAAGTACAGTCCTTTCAAGTTTTAGAAGTGTCAACTGCCCTAAAGAACCTTTGCTGGGAAAAATCATGTGACCATAGATGGAGATGTAATCCTGGATACCCAGGTTTATAATATGATATTTCCTTGCGGCCTGGTTTTTAAGTTCTTTACTGCAGAGTTCACTGGCAGAGTGGATGTGACGAGAAATTGAAAACTTGTTTGACATGGTTAACCTTTTTTTTTCAAACAAGTGGTGTATGGTTGTGCTGGAAGTGGTTTATTTACTATGGTAGAAGTTCTTCACTGCAGAGTTCACTGGCAGAGTGGATATGACGAGAAATTGAAGACTTGTTTGACATGGTTAACTTTTTTTTTTTCTTTCAAAAAAGTGGTGCCTGGTTGTGCTGGAAGTGGTTTATTTACTATTGAAGAAGTAGTTTATTTACTATTGAAGAAGTAGTTCCAGCGATAGCCACATTACTCTTGAAGATTAGGCGGAGCTAGATCCTGCAGGTTGGGGTGTTGGAATCTCATAAATCCATTTCTCCGTTTCTACAATAGGCTTTGGCCTCTTTTATGCAAAACTGTGACTTTGCTTGTCCGCCATTGTCCTAAATTTAAAAAATCTCCCTTAAAATTGTGTGGTACATTTTTGTGTTAGAATTAATGGATTTCTACTGAAAAACTTGAGAGATTGGTGCAAAAGTAGTGAGATGCTTGGGTTCGTCAGTTGAAAAATATAAACTGGTTTAATTAAAACATATTTGTTGATATTCTTTATGAATTTACGTTTCTTGTCATGTTGCCTGGGCCCTTGAGGTGAGGCTTGTCTTTCTACCCCTATGAACTGGGAAACTTCTTTGGGGACATTAGTTACAGCTATGTGATTCACAATAAATGGAGATGTAATCTTCCCAAGCTCTCTTCTGTTTCCTTTTTCTTTTCCTTTCTTTTCATTTTTGTGATTTTACTGGTTTCTTTTTTGTTAATGTGGCCCTCTTTTGCAAGTGGTCTAGATTTGCCTCTTTGTAGAAGTGTAGGACTACATGAAAGGATAGATAGGGTTACAGGTTTGCATGCATCTCCGTTCTTCTACTTTTGATACCATCCCTACCTTGCTTTTGTGATGTATTCTTGGAGGTGAAGGAGGCTGGGATTTTGGGTCCCAGCTCCCAGCTGAATTCAGCTCATCAATAAATTTTCAGTTCTGATGTTAATATATCATCATAATGGTATAAAGCATCATCTACAATCTTGTACCTGATTCTCCTTCACATTTTCTCTATTTATAATGTGTTCTTTTTCTATTAAAAAAAATCTTACATTTTGAGAATTTACTAATAATGTAATCCTAATTTAAATTGTGAATTGCTGCAACTGCAGAGGATTCCAGATAGTTTTCTCAGGAAATTTGGGGGTGAGCTTTCTGCAATTGCCACCATAACTGTTCCTGATGGAAGTGTTTGGCGTGTAGGATTGAAAAAAGCAGACAACAAATTTTGGTTCCATGATGGTTGGCAGGAATTTGTTAAGCGCTACAACATTGGTGTTGGATACTTTTTGGTGTTCAGATATGAAGGGAAGTCATCTTTCAATGTTAACATTTTCAGTCTGGCTTCTTCTGAGATAAACTATCAGTCTGCTATAAGACACAGCAACGAAGGGTCTTACTTTGCCAATCAACACCATATTTTTGATGAAATGGAAGATCAAGATGAAATCTTGGATTCATCACCTTCTGGCCTTACTCTTGGTGCATTACAAAACAAGGTTTTTGCTGGATCTGTAGATCAGTGGACACCTAGCAAGAGTTATCCTCATTCAGCATTGCAGAATTTGTTTAATGGGAATGTCTCTTCAAAGTGTGCCAATCCACAGGAAAATCAGTCTACAAGAGACATAGGCGTTCAATTTAATGCAGTTGAGTTTAAAAGGTCTACCGAAGAATTGAAATTGCACAATTCTAATGATGAAAGAGTTAAAAAA
This sequence comes from Sindora glabra, assembly GCA_020226215.1. Lineage (NCBI taxonomy): Eukaryota > Viridiplantae > Streptophyta > Magnoliopsida > Fabales > Fabaceae > Sindora > Sindora glabra. The sequence goes on along the minus strand of CM035226.1, from coordinate 5,953,922 downwards.
ACTTCAAAAAAGAAACGAAAAACTGATCCTAGTAAGTTATGTAACTTAGGTTCATTATATTATCCAGCAATTTAAATTTTGAATTTTCTTGATGTTACAATTTATGGAATTGCAGATGGTCAGGATTCTTCCAGTCCACATGAAGAGGAGGTAGAAATGCGCCTTAGATTTTATGAAGGTGCTTCTGCAAGAAAGAGAACGTTGACGGCTGAAGAAAGAGAGAGGGCCGTCAATGCAGCGAAAGCATTTGAGCCACCTAATCCTTTCTGTAGGGTTGTCCTGCGACCCTCTTATCTGTACAGGGGATGCATAATGGTGAGTCTCTGAATACTTGTGCTATACGTATTTTATTTTGCCTCAATATGTGATTTTATTAAGCTAGTCTCCCCATATTTGTTTTCCAGTATTTGCCATCCTGCTTTGCAGAAAAATATTTGAATGGAGTTTCGGGATTCATTAAACTTCAGAACAGCGATGGAAGGCAGTGGCCTGTTCGCTGCCTTTATAGATCAGGAAGAGCAAAGTTAAGCCAGGGGTGGTTCGAATTTGCACTGGAGAACAATTTAGGGGAAGGTGACGTCTGCGTGTTTGAGCTGCTTAGAATGAAGGAGGTAGTGCTGAAAGTTACTGCATTTCGTGTCATTGAGGAAGTGAGATTGTTGCCCCCTCCGATACAGCAAAATGTCAGCCCAAATAAATTGTTGAACACTCCTTTGCAGCAAAATGTCAGCCACACTAAACTGATTAGAAATTAGAGGCAGGTGGGGTTGATTCCTAATAGCCGAACTGTATCAAGTAGCTCTTACTTTTGTGTGACCGGTTGTTCATCTAATTTCTTCTCATGGAACTTAGATGCTTTTTATGTCCATAAGCACTTCAGAATGACTTTAGTTGAACTTATGGTAGCTTTGATACGAAGTTTTCTTTTCCTGTTTTTGTCTTGTGTTGTAAATAGATTGTTGAATCTGCTGATGGAAAACAAATTGGTGGTCCGACCTCTCACAGTTTCACAACGTTTTCATGGCTTTTGGCTCTCTAATGTTTTATCTCTGAGTGGCCATGTTGTTGATATAAGGTTGTGTGGAATGCACAAATTCTTGTGTATGTTTGATTGGCCAATATGTTTCACACGCATGAAGTTGCTTATCTGTCTCTTATTAGGTAAGAAGAGTATTTTTGCATCTCCTTCTAATTTCTATTATCTATTAAACAAGTGCCGATCCTTTAATTGTTGTTGTGTTGAGCACTTAGTGTTGAATTCCGGTTGTAGACTAAGACAAAACTTTTGATGTATATTATATATTATATGTTATTGAAGTTAAAGATTCTCGGTAAAAAGAAAATAAAGATAATTAAAACAAAATCAATTAAAAATCATCTATTTTAAATTCATTAGAATTTTCAAATGCTATATCTAATCATAACCTAAGAGAATTTAGTATTCGGGAAGTTTAATTTTTTTATGAGAACTAATGATAAAAGTGGGGTTTTAATTAAATTTAAATGATTATATGACAGATGTGAAAGCCAAACTCTATCACCATCTATATTTGTTGTTATGGAAAAACCGGATTTGTCCTTCCTGTCAGGTGTCATTCTATTGATTGTTCAATTTTGAATGAACTTTCAATTTAAACAGTTGTTAAAGGTTGGGGTCTTTTGCGAAGAGTACGTCGAGTCTTTTTCAAAATTTTAAATTTTAACCTCCTGGAACCATAATTGCTTATTAGTAATAAATGATAAAATAGAGGGAAATAATTTCACGTTTCAAGAAAAGCAATAAAAAGATAATAAAAGTTGGACAAAGCAAGAAAAAATAATAAAAATTGTAAAAATTTTGGTTAGCTTCTTTTTTTTTTCTTTCCTAATAAATTGATGAGGCTTAAGAGGGGGGGAAATTATAAACGAACTATGCGAAGGTTAAAAACTCCAATAATATTATCAAGTAATAAATTACTCATATGTGTTGGATACCTATCTAAAATCTGTAATTCAAACTTATGCTTTAGGTTAAAAGGATGCAAGCCAAGTCACATGCTTATTTTCTTCCCAGTAAGTCTGATTAACCCTAACCATGATTCTTTGATTCATAAGATATTCTCTCTCAAGAACTTTCCTTATCCAATTCAAAAGGCTTGCTTTCTCGTGATATGCCTTTTACGATAATTTTCTATATTTTATTTGTGTCTATTACTTAGTAACTTGTATACCACATTATGACAAAAGAGACAGAGAAAGGAAAGAACTAGAACATTTCGAGGAGCGCATGGTAAAACATGCTCTTTATAGGCACCTGAAAATAATAATATGAAAACGGGCTCTCCGGCTGATGTATTTCCAGCATTTTTTCCCTTCTAAAGCACCGAAAAAATGGAACATCAAGTTCAATATAGTCTTTTGGAGTATATTCTTAGCACCCACTTCTTTCATTGCGTGGTATTATTTTTTGGAAGACCTGCGATTATATTTTTCTTTTAGTTTACACCTAGAATATTTCCACACTTTATATATCAGTCATGAGAGTAATTTTCGTTCGGAAGTAACAAAGGATAAATCCTTCTTAACAAAGAGTCAGAAATGCCTTAGAACTTAATTTGTTTGTTGACGAATCCAGAAATTTTGATTTGTACAAGTAATAAATATATATATTTAAATTATTATAAACTAATTAAATATTTAAATAAAAATAAAATATTATTTTGATTTCAATTTTCTCATTTATGGATTTTAATATGTGTAATTGGTTAAATTTCATATTTTTTCACCTCTATGTAAAGTAAAAAATTCCTTTTTTAACCAATTAAACAAATTTATGGAAGTAAAGTTACATAAATTGTGGGGATAATAATTATAATTAATATACATGTACGTGTAATTTTTTTTTTTTTTTGGTGGCAATTGACCCTACAATGCATAATGTAGATCCGCCCTGCCTGCTACCATTGACTTAACAACTTAACCAATTGTTGGCGACCTGCAATTGCATGCTTTTTCGTTTTTTAAGCCGGTATACCCCATTTTTTGTTTAACTCTATTTATAATAATAATGTATCTTCTTTTGCTGTGTTTTTTTTTTTTTTTTTTTGAATGATTAAGATCATTCAACATTTTAGTTTAATAAAATCTTCTAATGATCTAACAGCAGTGTAAGAGGTAAGTTTCACAGTTTGGTGAGGCTTTTTTTTTTTTTTTTTAATTTTTTAATAGCCTTAAGATAGTCGTCAGACTATATAACGAGTCCAGCCCAAAATAGATTCGAACACATCCTCAATAGTACCGAGTTTGCAACCATTCCAATGCAAACGAGCAAGATTTAGGAGAAGGTTGCTCAGATTGAGTAGATCAAGAGTTAAAGACGTCCAACAAAAAGTTGATCCCCATCTCATTTCAGTAGTGTGTGTGTGTGTGTATATATATATATATATATTGGTTAAAAACTTGATAATGTAATATTTTTAGGTGGTAGAGAGCCATGTAAAGAATGTGGATTCTCATGGACTAGTTCTTTGTAAACTTACAAGTTCAGTGTCAACGTCAAGTCCATCAAAAACCGGCTGTTCAGGCCTCCGATTCAGTGCATCATCTGTTACTTGAACGCCCTTTTGCCCAAGCTCTCTGGTTTGGATCTGCATTAACTATTTGATCTGTTAATATCCAACCTCTTGATATCAAGCACTGGCTGAAAACATGCTTGCAGGCAGGGAAAAAATGGAAATTATAAAAGTAGACAGCTTTGTGAAACAACTTATTAGAAGCTGGATAAAACTTTCTGTATGGAAAGTTAGTGATCTCAGGAGTAAATCATATTATTAATCAAGTTAGTTATATATAAGTGTATTTTTCTTTTATTTGAGTATCACTAAAGGATATTATCGGTCAGAAAATATTTAGAATACTTTTAATATTTACCGATGTAAACTTCTTTAACAAAAAATATTTTTTAATAATTTAATCACTCCTATCGTCACAATACAAAAAAATATTCCCATAATAATAACCCCGTCGTTTATTCCCGACAAATCTTACTTGTTAAACGTTCTCATAATGATATCATTCTTTATTTCTGTCACATTCTACTTGCTGGACGTTTATATGATAATGCCGCATTCTGTCTATTAAATGTTTCAAAGTAACGTTATTCTCTGACACATATTATCTATCAAACGTTTCTATGATAACGCCACCTTAATATATCTCGCTGGCTATGTTTTTCTATGCTAACGCGCATCCTTTCTCCTCGACGCATCCTATATGCTACACCTTTTCATGGTAATTAAGGTGATCTCCATCCCTAAGACATCCCGTCTCTTATCCCTCACCCATCACACCTCCCTCTCCCCAATCGTTTTTAAATTAAATTAAATAAATTAATTCCTAATTCAATATACTCTTTTCAAACTATTTCTATAATTAATATTTTATCATTTTTAATGAAGAAAATTAAATATAATATTACTAAAGGTAACATTTTCCTTGCTAGAAGATGTTCTCATAGCCTTGCCAACTTATACATTACACATTCCATTTGTTAAACATTCTCCTGATATTGTTATCTTTTTATTTTTGACACATCCCCCCTACTAAATGTTTAAATGATGATATCATTGTCTATCCTTGGTACATCCTACCTACTAATAAACATCATCCTCTATCCTTTTCACACTCACCTATCAGGTGTTTCCGTGATGACGCTGCCCTTTATTCCTGACCCATCCTATTTCTACGGTAACACCACCCCTTGTCCTTAACACGCCTTGCCTTTTTATCCCTGCCCCCCACATCGCTCTCTCTCCAAAATTGAACAGACCCATTTGGGAAAAAATTACTTATCAATTAAAATTTTATAATATTTTATCATAAATTGATGAGTTTAAATTTTAAAAAAAATATTTCATTAGAAATATTTATAATTAAAATTTTTTAATAATAATAATAAATTTAATAATTTTTTATTAATATATTAACATAAGTAATAGTTTAAAATTAATTTATATCAATAGTAAATTAATTTTAAATTTTAAATTTATTTTTAAAAAGATGATTTTTAAAAATTTTATAATATCATAAATTAGTTTTATAACATATTGTTAAAAAATTATTTACTTATACACATTTTAGAAATTTTATGTATTAATTATCAGTAAAATTTGCACAAAAATTTATAAAAATAAATTGTTAAAATTTTTTAATGATTATACATAAATATGAAGAGTGATAAATTTTCAAAATTATTGAAAGCTCAAATTTTGAAGGTATAAAATTTAAATAAAATTTTTATATGCATATCGTACAATTTTTTATTCGGATTAAAAAACATGTATTGATTGTTGATAATCAATAATAAATTTTATATAACTGAATAATACTAAAAATAAAAAATAATCTATATAATTAACTATTTATAATATCATTCGATCTAATCTTCGTAAGAGTATAAGAATACTTTTCTTGGGCAATAATAACCATCGGTGGGACCGACGTCTGCACCCAGCTCTCCGGATATACGCTCTCACAATCGGGTCACACCAAGTTAAGGAGAGTTTGTTCGTGGGGTTCACCTCATCTGTGTGATTGTCAGACATTTGTGAGAAGAAATATTGTGTATCAACAACACTGCTGCCTGTCTTAAAAGTGTGATGTCTCAAAGCAAGGTGGGTTGCCTCGGAGCTGCCGGAGGTGTCCTCGAGTGAAGAAAACTATGTCAAAGGCGGAGAGACCACCTCAAAACAATGGAAGCCAGCACTCAAGTTCTCAGGCCAAAACACCTTGTCTTTTCTATAAGTTGATGGTTGCTTCCAACATTAATGACAGGAGCTTGGTAAATCCTATAATCATTTTTTTTTAATATAATTAAAAGAAATAATTAGGGAAAGGAAAAAAAGGCCTCAGTTATTTCGAGTAGTAGCTTCACTGGAGTTTAATTAGCAGAAGAGGGTATTGTCCATGCAATTTTGGAGCTGAATTTTTTACCCTTTTTTTTTTAATTTTCTGGGTGCTGATTAAGCCTTTTTCTGTTGGCCCCAAAAGAAAAGTCAACCAGAGACCAGGAAGGAGAAGGAAAAGAAAACTAGTTAAATTGGTAAACCCAGATTTTCATTTTTTTTCTTTTTGGCTGCTGATTGTTTGGTTTCTGAGAAACTTGAAGGATATGGGTTCATAGTTATGCATCTTGGTGTTTTATGAAAAGAGCAATGTGTCAAAATAGAACAAAAGACAGTGTGTTGTGAATTAACTTCATTTGGTATATTGTTTGTCTCTAAGCCTTAGTATTTCAGACTGTAGATCATTGCTTGCTTAGTTGGAAGACCTTTTTCTCTTGGTCCTCAGTGGAATTTTCCCTTTTTTTTTTTCCTCTGTGTTTTCTCGTTTTCTGGGTTTGCAAAGGGATCTTTTCCTGGTACCAGAAAAGGTTATTTTTTTTCCCCATGTTTCTTTTCTGGCTCTAGAGGGGATTTCTAGTTTTCTCTTATTAGCCTTTGTCGCATGCATTGCACGGGGAGCTAAATTACTACTTAATATATGTTATAGCTAACTCTTAGCGGCTTCCAAATACCAATGATTTTTACTTTTCACCAACAAATTGACTCTTTTTTATTTGTCTTTCCAAACTCTAAAGAAAATGATAATCCACAACTAACATTTACAACCATTTTATGATTGTACATATGCTGAGTTAAATTCCTTCCGCTTTTTTTTTTTGAAGCAGGTAGTGTCTATTTGACTTAGACTGTGTTGTGTTATTGTAAAACGGTTGTGAACAGTAACATGGAAGTAGCCCTGCTCAATGGCATTTTTTCTCACTTTTGCATTGTCTGACATGTTGGGCACGGATTTTATCCTTATTTTGCCTCATGACAATCACTCTGGTGATTTAGGTAGTAAAGTTAAATGTTGGAAGCCTGATCTGTAATGCTAGTAACTTGTGTTGTGATCAATTTGATGATCGGTTTCATTGCAGTTATCTGAGCATGTTAATCTGTTTTCTAATTTCACAGAGGATCCCCAATAAGTTTGCTAAGAAATATGGGGATGGACTTTCTGCAGTTGGCACCCTTGTTCTTCCTAGTGGTGAAAGCTGGTTAGTGAGATTGAGAAAAGTTGATCACAAGTTGTGGTTCACGGATGGCTGGCATGACTTTGTGGTTTACTTCTCTATTTGTGCTGGATGTCTTCTTCTATTCAATTATGAGGGAGACTCAAAATTCAATGTTAGCATATTTAATTTGACAGCTTATGAGATGGATTACAAGAGGAGAAGACTCGATAAAGAAACTGAACATCAAGGTCCATATAGAAATGGAGTAGATGCTGATCAATCAAGCTCTCCATGCCCAACTTTCAGTCTCCGAAGCAATTTTATGGGAAAATGTCTAGATCAGAAGGTACCTTGTGGAAGTTGCAGTGCTGCACCAAGCTCGATGAATACCAGTGAGAGCAAGAAGCCATTTCTATCTGACAATGTGGATAGTGCCCTAGTAAGAACCCGGTCAACACAAAATGCCTCTATTCAGTTCAATGGAAGCGAGCTGCATGAATTAGAATCTCATGACCAGGTTGAAGCAAGACGAACAAGACAAAGAAGTGAACAAAATGAGCCTGGTAAGATTTTAATTTAATGCCTAGTGTATTAAGGTACTCTAGATTAATTTCTTTGATCTTTGAATTTTGAAAAGATTTTTTTGATTGACACATGCCGTCAACCAATCTTGATGCAAAAGTGGAATTGCCAAGCGCCAAGATTACTTCCAATTGTTTAGGTTTTTCAAGGAAGAAGAGAGATGTGACAACTGAAGGTAGGGAGAGAGCATATCGTTTGGCTGAAATGTACAAGACTTCAAATCCTCATTGCCGCATTATCTTGAGACCGACCTTCATTTCCAACAATTTTTTGGTAAGACTTTAGATCATATACTTCACCTTTGGATGTATTTTCTCCCTCCTCTTTTTTTTTTGGGCTGATTAAAGGAAGAACATATTCTTTTTCTTACACAGCATATTCCTGCTGGATTTGCTTCAAACTTTTCACATAAGATTTATGGAGATGGAGGCATTAAACTTGAGGACTCCTATGGAAACAGTTGGCCTGTTCGGTGCATTATTAATCAGTATGCCACAAAATTAAGCCAGGGCTGGGCCCAATTTGTGAAGAATAATCTCTTAGAGGAAGGAGATGTTTGCGTATTTGAGCTGCTTGATAGGGAGAGTGTTGTGCTCAAAGTTACTATATTTCGGCTTTGAAGATCTGGTAGTGTACTTGGTGAAGCCAACCTTGAAAGTTCAGTTAAGTTCTGGATCTATTCACAGCCAAATGGATAATATACCTGACTTTTTCTGTTGGCTGAATAGAAGTTTTCCCATGGGGGCTGATGAATTATTAACTGTATGTACTGTATAATTACGTTGTATCTTGTTGTACATTATTTTAAACATCTGAGTATTGTGTATTCTCATGGCTCGAAACGAGGTGTACCTGCTGTAGAGTGGTGCTACTCGCGCACACTACTCGTTAATTCCTTGCATTTGTTCAATCCGAATCAAACTGTGCCATATACACAACTACTGAAAGTAGTATTTATGACCTGCCTTGCATTGAGTTTTAGGAAATGCCTAGCGTCATAGAAGATAGAACTGTGAAGGTGTTGTGAACTTTTCACTATTTTTCTGTCAGTAAATCCATCTTATCTTGGAACTGGTCTTTGGCTCAAGCCCCGACGCATTATGTAATTCCTATGGTAACAACATGCTTGTAAGGGCTGGTTTCATAGATTAGTTACTACTAGAAAATGAGGCTTAAAATTTCAGTATTTTACTAGAAGACAGTGATTTGCTTGTTGAGCAACCTGCTTTTTGAGAGGCATAAAGTGAATTTTTTTATTAAAAAAAAAGAAAATAATAATGTCACCCTTGAAGTATTCGGAAAAATGTTAAATGCAAGTATATGCGGGTGTAAAGAGTGACATGAGTGAGTGTAAAATGCTGCTAGCACTCCTCAGTCCAAAATGTCAGCAGAGATGCAGAATAAAGATGGCCGAAATGCGTGAACAAACTACCCTGGCAACAAGCTGATAGGTCTCAATGTTATTTGTGCCCATGATTTGAAGTTGCACGCTACCATGCTCCTTTTCAACCAGTCACACGTTTCCTGCCTTATCGGCTGCTTCTCTTTGCTCTTATTTGTCCTCGTAATTCAACTAAAGGTGATTCACATAATCCTATTCATGTGTGGCATAAACATATAATTTTAGATGCTTTCTATGTTACGCCCATGGGTTCCAAACCCATGGGTATGTGACAAAATGCAAGCCATTAGATGAGTGAGGCCATTGACTTGGTCAACTCATCTAATGGCTTAGATTTAGCCACATCCCCATGAGTTTGGAACCCGTGGGGGTAACATAGAATTCCCCATAATTTTATTGTACATCAATATGTATAATTCACCATCTACTTCTAAGCATTTTCTTCTCCTTTCAGAAGAAGATGGCGACAGCTTTAGCTGCAATGTCTCTGGCTACATTCATGGTGGCCAGTGCCTCCACTGGCGGCACAAAGAGGGGGAAAAATGAATGCTTGTGGTGTTTTGAAGGCTCAGAAACCTCCATGTATGCAATGACCAGTCCTTTGCAAATGCGGCGAGCTTCTTAAAACTTGAATCAAAAGGCAAAGGCAGCAGACTGGTGGATCATTATCTTCAACATGTAAGGCTGCATCTGAGATTTTCAATATTGCAGCCATCATGAATTGCCTTGTTCTTGTTGGGTTTGCAGTAGGTGTAGAAGAGAGAACTTCTCAAAACCTCACTTGAACAATTTATGTATGATCTCTTACCAAAGATTGGATCTTTCTCGAATATTCAATTTGACAAAGCACCAGATTGATTTTGGGCATCTGAATCCGATCAAATGAACTTTTGACATAGGAGAAAGAATACTACTGTGACGTAGAAATGTAAAATTGATATACAGAGAAATTCTTCAAATAAATTGAGGAGTCGAAGCTATGTTTTGTCTCTGATTCAAAAACAATTTAGTTAATAAATAATATTTAGAGGATTACTGCAAAAGGAATATACAGCAACACTCAAATTGAAATATTGTATACATAGTTTTACGTTTATTGAAAGAAAACACCATCCTAATGAGATATTCTTGTTAACAGTTCAAGCGTTGTATAGCGATGACTGTTGAATATTTATTACACTTATCAGAATCTATAAAATCCAGCTGAAAGCTGGATATGACATCTACAAGTTATTGTATGAAGCAATTTCAGGTCTGTCGTATGGTCATGAGACTCTGAAGATGCATTCACTCTGGTTGTTTATATGAAATGGACTGCTTTAAACCTTCAGCGGTGATGGTGGAATCTGCACCTCTACTGTGAAGCCTTTCATACTCAGCCAGCCGGTCCATGATGGTACATCTTTTAGCCAATTTCAGGCAAGTAAGTCCTGCAAAAAAGAGAATTGCAGAAAGGATCCAACTGAATTGTAAATTGGCCAATGCTCTTGCCCTAGAGTCTGCCTCGTTGGAGCCACAATTGACCGCTCCAAGCATGTCCTTACCACTGGCTTTGACCAAATTCATAGTGCATCCCTTAGGGACAAAGGCAGGAACCCACAACATGAATCCCATGTTTACAAGCCAACATCCTTGGAAGATGACCGAAAGGGACAGAACAAGGGCGGCAGTGAAACTATGGGGGCAAGTGGTTGCAGCCAGAGCTGCTAAAAATGAGACAAACACAATGAGCTGAAGCAACCAATGGTAGTGGCCTTCAAGTCCAACGTGATCCGTGGAGTGAAAATGGAGAAGGAAAAGCTCTTGTCCGAATACTGAGGATGCAAGGATCCCAACAAACCCAGATAAGAGCTCAATAGAATCTATTAACTCAGCACAAAGTGTGAAACCGGCAAAGAGAGCAAGATGTATGAACATAGTAGCATGCTCAAAGTTGTCAAGCTCGAAAGCCAGGCAAAAGTTAGGAAAGTCTAGAACTTGTAGGAGAATTGCAAGGATGGAGAAAGACAGAATGGAAATGAGCCCCAAGTGTTTAATTTTTGACTGAGGGGTATTGAATTGGTACCAGAATCTTACAGTGAAGTTGGAAGGGCCTTTCACAATGTGAGATTTGATGGTTTTGATGGCATGCCATAGGCCGAGAAGGACGAGTGCCAATCCAGGGACTAGGTGTCCTATAAACGTGCCCATGAGAATTTTTTCTTCTTCAGCAAGTCATAATTTTGCAAACTCAGCTTCCTTCGTCCTATATACCCATTGCAAACATTGCAAACATCTTGCTTGCAAGATATAAAAAGCTCGAAGCCCAGAGAAGTGCATATATAAATTGTCCAAAGACCCCTCAATTTTTGCTCTTGGTGCATTGTGCATGTGTTTCCACACACTATTGCAGAAAAAGACAACCTACTTAGAACAGCAATCTCCTAAAAGAAGATGGAAAACAAGACATTACTAACATTTTGCACGCATAATATAATTTGTTTAAAACTAGTCCAGTTAGTTCAAAGTGAGTGGAATTAATTCTAAACAAATTATATCATGTGCACAACAACAACAAAACCTTATCCCACTAAGTGAGGTTGGTTACATGGATCGCATGACGCCATTGAATTCTATTAAAAATCAAGTTTTCGGTGATATTATTCACTAAGAGATTCCTTTTTATAACTTCCTCTAATGTCTTTTTTAGATTCCCTCTGCATTTTTTCACAGGACTAAAAATCATGTGATCAACTTTTCTCACTGGTGCATCCAATGGCCTTCTTTGCACATGACCAAACCACCTTAACCGATTTTCTGTCATTTTCTCTTAAATAGGTGCCATGCCAATATGCCTTCGTATGCAATTATTTCATATCCTGTCCTTTCTTGTATGACCACACATCCATTTTAACATTCTCATTTTTACTATTCCTATTTTTTGCTCTTATTGTCCCTTTAGAGCCTAACATTCACTATCATAGAGCATAACTAGTCATATAACAGTCCGATAAAACTTCCCTTTAAGTTTAATAGGTACTTTACAGTCACAAATCACTTCACATGCCTTTCTCCATTTTAACCATCCAGCTTGTATCTTGTGTATGATATATTCGTCAATTTCCCCATCGCTTTATAAAAAAGATTCCAAATACTTAAATTTAGATATTTGCGGTATGATATACTCTCCAATTCTTATCTCCAAATCATTTCTATCTTACTTCTTGTTAAACTTGCAATGCATATACTCTGTCTTACTCTTACTTAAGTGAAAACCCTTTGATTCCAAAGCCTGTCTCCAAAGTTTCAATTTATAGTTAACCTCTTTCCGCTATTTGTTCAATTAAGACTATATCATCTGCAAATAGCATATATTTAGGGATATTCTCCTGTATGTCCCTGGTAAGAACATCTAAGACTAGATTAAATAAGTAAGGACTTAAGGTTGAACCCTGATGTAGACCTATCCTTATAGTAAAGTCCTTTGTCTCTCCTCCAAGGGTTCTTACACTTGTAATTACTCCATTGTACATATCCTATATAACCCGAATATATGCGACACAAACTCCTTTTTTCTCCAGGACCTTCCACAACACTTCTCTTGGTACCCGATCATAGACTTTTTCTAGGTCAATGAAAATCATATGTAAGTCTCTTTCTTTACTTCGATACCTTTTCATCAATCCTCGTAGAAGATAAATAGCCTCTGTTGTAGACCGTTTTGGCATGAATCAAAATTGATTGTCTGCAATCTTAGTCTCGTCTCTTAATCTGTGCTCAATCACTTTTTCCTATAACTTCATAGTATGGTTCATAAGTTTTATTCCTCAATAGTTTGCACAGTTCTGGATATTTCCTTTGTTCTTGTATATAGGCACCAAAATACTTCTCCTCCACTCATTTGGCATTTTCTTAAACCTCAAGATCTCATTAAATAACTTGGTGAGTCAAAAAATACCTTACTCTCCCAAACATTTCCAAACTTTAATAGAAATACCATCCGAATTAACGGCTTTACCATTATCCATCCTCTTAAAAGCTTCTTTTACCTCCCCAAATCGAATCTTGTGGTAATAAGCCAAATTTTGTTCGTCCTCTTGGATTTCTAATCATTCCATATTCCTAGTCACTCCTTCTTCATCATTGTAAAGCTTATAAAAGTATTTTTTTCATCTCTTTTTGATATCTTTATCTGCGAGTAGAACTTGTTCTTCTTCATCCTTAATACACCTTACTTGATTAAAGTCTCTTGATTTTCTTTCCCTATTTTTGGCAAGCTTGTAAATCTTTCGTTCTCCATTCTTTATTCCTAGATGTTGATAGAACTCCGTTAAAACTTTAGATCATGCCTCGCTCACTATATCAATTTTAAACAAACTGTATCCTGTGCAAACTAGAAAAGAATTATTTAACAGTAGATTTTGCAAATAACATTACTCACATAAAAACAAAAATACAAGTACCACTTTATTAAAAATTAAAGCAAAACGGCAAAATCCAGGTAAAAATTAACTGGATTTTCTTCAATCCTCCATTCTCTATTGGGAATCCGCATCAGAAAACGATTAGGAGGGAAATGACATAACTCCACTATCAGCAAAGCTAAATCTATTAACAAGCACTGAATGCATGTTCGGTACTGAACAACCAGCGTGATATTGATTGGTTCTTTTACAATGATGAGGAGAAAAAAAGTCACTCCATCGGCATTTAGTGGAGAAAAAAATGTGTAAAATTAATTGAATAAGGCAAACAAGATGATCCCATCGGTCGATAATATTTTAACCTACCAACAGGTTAAATTGATGCATAGAAGTAATGATAACAAGAGTAGCAAGATTCTGGGAATATTACCTTGCCACTATAGTGATATAAATAGATATTTGATTGATATTGGAAATCATGTTATATGAGCCACTCGGTAAAGTTATGCTTCCACTTTATAGCCATTATTGGATGGATTGTTCTTGTACAGAATAAGCTCATAAAAGGAGATATAAAATTTTTTGCTCCCCCGCCCCCCCGGCCCTGTGATGCGATATACTCCATTTTTCACTGTGAATACAATTGGAACATTGAGAATAATAAGCGGATCTGAATCCTTTTCATTTTCTTTTGTCAATTTTAAAGAGATAAAAATAATTTTTACTCTGGAATATATTGTTTTTTCTTTTAACTGGAACTTATAGTTAAAAAAATTATGTATCTATCTTTCTCCGAAACTCATCATACATATATCTAACTCCATAATAGGTGCTCCTTAAGGGGCTTCTAATCACATATCTAGTAATTAATTTCTTTTTATCCATCTTAATTGCAATATCAAATCCCTTCCTTCAATTATATTGATTAATGGTTCTAAAATACCCGCTCATAGTATTGGTCAAGCTAAATCTATCTCTTCACTAAAATTACAATCTATTCTTTATATGCTCAAATCTCTTTTCAACTTAATTTCTATCAATCAACTTACTTGATCTCTCAATTGTTCTGTAACATTCTTTTTTGTTTCTTTTTTGATACAAGATCAAGGTATGGGGTGAGTTAAGAGGACTTTATTACATTTGACTAATATCATTAATTACTTATGTTGTTGCAGAGTCTCCAGAATTAACTTACTGTTGCCTGTGTTATTCAAGTATTTCAAAATTATAGAAAATGGTTCCAAGTCTTTTAAGATTAAAGTCTTTATATTGTGAGTTATGCCAACTTGGTAAACATATTTGTAGTTCTTTCTCTAATGAAACTACTAATCGAGCTAAGTCTTTATTTTTTTTAATTCATTCTCATATATGGGACCCTAGTTGTGTTAGTATCATTTTAGGTTTTTAGTATTTTGTAACCTTTGTTGATAACTATTCTTAGTGTACTTGGTTATATTTGATGAAAAGTCATTTTGAATTATTTTTAATTTTTAAATCCTTTGTAGAGTTGTACTAGAGCTGTGGGTCACTTGGCGCATAAAAATATAAAGTTTATGTTCTTTTTTCATAGCTTGATAAGGCCATTGGACTTTTTTTGACTTGATTGTTATTTTAATTGGGCTCGGGCTATGATAAAAAGAAATGGGTTGGCCAGGTCAGCCCAACCCAATTATATTAATATATTTTTAATAATATAATTATGTATTATAAAAATTATTATATTTATTATCTTT
This sequence comes from Sindora glabra, assembly GCA_020226215.1. Taxonomy (NCBI): domain Eukaryota; kingdom Viridiplantae; phylum Streptophyta; class Magnoliopsida; order Fabales; family Fabaceae; genus Sindora; species Sindora glabra. The sequence goes on along the minus strand of CM035226.1, from coordinate 5,938,766 downwards.
AATATAAAAAATTTAATTTAATATAATTAAATTTTTTATATGTTTAAATATCCTATTATCTCTTTAAATGTATTTTTCTATGAAAAATTATTTTTTAGCTAAAATGATAATCAAAATAAAAATAATGGAGCCTTTGGGCCAGGTCAAAAGTCATGTGTTAAATTATTCGAATCAGATCGGGCTAAAATTTTTTAAAATTAAATAGGTTGGCTGGGGTTTAAGTCATGCATTTTATATAATTATATATGAAAAAGCCTGGCTTAAAGCCTAAAAGTGTAGCCTACGTATATCTATAATTCATACCTAATTTGGAATAACTAGACAAGTACTTCATAGTGATAATGCTAGTAAGTATTTTTCAACATCTTTTGTTTCTTTCATATCATCATAAGGCATTTTTCATCAATCAATATGTCCTTGCACTCTATAACCAAATGAAGCTGCTAAAAGGAAAAAAATGTCATTTAGTTGAAACTACATAAACTCTGTTATTACATGGTAATTTTTTTTTCATTTTTGATGGTGATGCTATCTTAACATCTTATTATTTAATTAATCATATGCTTTTATTTGTTTTAGAAAATATAATTCCTTATTCTTTAGTGTAGCTAATTGAATCTCTATATAAACTTTCTCCTTATATTTTTTGATTCATTTTTTTTGTTTATGATCCTATTTTAGGAAAGGATAAATTATCAGCTTGTTCTATAAAATACATTTTTGTTAGCTACTTGGGATTACAAAAAAGGTATAAGTGTTATTCTCTAAGTTTAAAAAAGTATTTTATATCTGTCGATGTTACTTTTTTTTAAATTTCTTATTTCTTTTTCTTTTTCCAGAGAGTTTATTCTTATATCTGAGATTTTACCACTATCAGCCCTTGATTCAACTCCTTCAAGTCCACTACAAGATTGGTCTTTTATCACTTATCAATGTCATTGTCACCCAAACGAGCCTTAAATAATTAATAGTGATGATGATTCACTTGCTAACTCATTATTCGGTTCTATGGAATCTCCTATCTCAGACCTACCTAACAATCTTTGTATTGCCTTCCATAAAGGTACTTGTTCCATTCATAACCTTTATTCCACTTATAATTTTGTGAGTTATTATCATTTATCCCCACTTCATTCTACATGTGTTTCTATCTTATCCTCAATTTCTATTCTTAAAATTGTACAAGAAGCTTTCTTTCATTTAGAGTGGCGTGAAGCAATGCTTGATGAGATGACAACATTAAAAATTAATGGTAGATGAGATCTAGTTCTTTTACCTTCTAACAAATCTATAGTTAGATGTCATTAGGTATATACTGTCAAAATTGGCCCGAATGGAAAAATAGATCGGTTGAAAGCTAAACTAGTTACCAAAGGCTACACTTAGACTTTTAGCTTATATTATGGTGACACTTTCTCTCTTGTTGCCAAAACTACATCAATTTGTTTGTTTTAATCTCCTATAGGCATTAATCATTAGTCTCTACATTAAATGGATATAAAAAATGCCTTTTTACATAGGAATTTTAAAGAAGAAATTTATATAAAGCAACATCCAAGATTTGTTGTTCAAGGGAGATTACTTTTATTTGTCAATTGAAGAAATCTCTATATGGTGTTAAGCAATCCTTTCGAGTTTAGTTTGGGAGGTTTAGTAAAGTTATTCAAGATTTTGGCATATGTGGAAGTGAAGCAAATCATTTTTTCTTTTATTAACATTTATCTACCTCTTAATCAATACATCTTATTATTTATATTGATGATATAGTTAATATGAGGAGTGATCAAGTTATTATTAATTGACCTAAGTAGTATATTTTTTATCATTTTCAAATAAAAGATTTAGGAAAACTCTGGTATTTTTTTGGTATTAAAGTGTCTCAATCCTATTATGACATTTCTATCTCTTAACACAAATATGCTTGTGGCATTTTATATGAGATAAGATTGATAAATTCTAAAGTTGTAGATACTTTTATAGATTTAAATATTAAATTATTACTGATAAAGGTAAATCACTCTTAAGTCTAGGAAGATATCATAGGGTAATTGAAAACTAAATTATCTCACAATCACTTGACAAAATATTTCATTTGCAGTAAGTGTGGTGAATTAATTCCTTAACTCATCATATGATATTCATTAGGATGCAATTGTTCAAATTCTTTACTATATAAACGGAAATCCAGGCAATGGTTTCTTAAATGATAATAAAGTTAAATAATAATAAAGGGCACACTTGAATTGTTAGTTACTTAGACATTAATTAAGTAGGTTTTCCAGATAATGGTCACTTTACTTTAGATTATTGTATTCTTTTTGAAGGAAATCTTATTTCTTGAAAAAGTAAAAAGTGAAGTGTAGTGGCAAGATCTATTACAAAAGCAAAGTATCGAACTATGGCATTAATTACTTATGAACTCATATGGTTAAATTAATTATTATAAGAACTAAAACTTCATATGCTTAGTCCTATAAAGCCTATATATGATAATCAAGTAGCCCTATATATTGTATCTAATCCTGTCTTTTATGAAAGAACCAAACATATTGATATTAACTACCACTTCATAAGAAAGAAAGTTATTATAAAGGATATCATCATTATTTTTCTAAATTCCAATGACCAATTGCTCAATATACTCATAAAGTCCTTACGAGATCCAAGAATAAGCTATATATGTGATAAGCTTAGTGCATATGATATATATATTCTAACTTAAAACATAATGTTAAATAGTAATAAATGTGATTGAATAATATTAATTTTATATATTATAATTTGCTAATGATTAGAATAAATTAGCAAATGTTTAGGCATAACTCTTGGGATTGTATTTAGTAGCATTAAAATATATTGATTATAATTCTACTATATAAAGGATTAAGGCTGATATGATTTTCTCAAGTCATTCCTAACAATCTTAAGTAGATTTATAAAATACCATTAGAAAATTAGGACCGATTGCTAAACCGATTTGCTTTATAAACATGCCTTCTAAGCTAAACACGACAACTAACATTAAAAGTGAAAGAGAACAATTATACTTTGAATATGCCATTGGTCATATCCTAAGAATGACTGGAGGAAATGCAAATATTTTATTCACTTTAAAAGAACATGACTAACATTTAACTTGCACAAAGCCATAAATTTTCAAAGTAAGATGAAAGTAGTAACAAGTGATAATTGCAAAATTAAGCAAAGATTGTACTATGAATTACATAATTATGTTACATCAAATTGATTTATGATAAAAGTAACATTATCCACTATAATAGTTTCTAGACATTTTGCTCTTACCATGTCACCAAAGTAGAAAATTTAGATGCTCTTAGGCTATATAATAATCTAAAATAAGGGAAGAAAGACTAATAAGGATGTTTGTAATCTAAGGGGCAAATTGAGGAATGGTGACTTTACACTAATTCAAGTAGGGGAGTTGAATTGAAGGTTACAAGAACATATATAGTAATTGTAAAAGAATGACACAATATCATATTAGTTCTAATGTTTAAATAAATAATAAGAACTTTTGGAAAAGTACACCACAATGCTCACTTTATCCATCCAAAGAGTAACAACTATCTTAAAAATAATACTAACCATTCTTATTAAAGTATAAATGCTCATTGTTTTTCTTGGATCATATTTGATAAATACTTTCAAAACCAAGCCGAGTCACTTAAATTGAGTGATGGGCTTAAATGGGTCATGGCTTGAAAAATAATATGTCTTTGTGGTTTAAAAGACTTGCTTACACCCACTTATGAAAAAAGGATAATCAAGGTATTCAAAGGACAATTATAATAACTAAAAGATAATTGTTCTGTTACAAGGTAGTTATGTAATGGACCATAAACAATACTTAAGGAAAAAACAGAATATCCATGAGACTTTTCTTATATGACCATTATGCTCAAGGTATCCTAGGCACTATAAATACTTCTCTATACCAAGTATTTTCTATAATCTCTCTCATTTCTTTATTATTGTCATTCAAAATATTCTCATATGACTTTGGTATCAGAGGGCTAAAATAGGTGCCACCGCCTTATTATTAGCTTATTGTAAGTGCACACCTATATTGCTGGCCATACTTTCTACCATCATCAATTGATCTTTACTATTTTTGTAAGGAATAATTCACCAATATTAACCAAGATAAAATTCTTATGAGATGACCTACACAAGCTACAATAAAAAAGCCACAAACTTAATGTTACCTTCATTTTAGAACACTTACGGGAGAAAATATTGCATCATTTAAGGATACAAATATGAATTTATTGACAACTCCACAAATTGTAGCACACAATATAATATAGACCCAATGGCATCTAGCAATTGCAACTCACCGCTTCTTCTTAAATTAAGCTATTAATAGAAGTGAATTAAATATAAAACATGAATGAAAATCTTCATAAACCCATAAGAAAAAAATAAGACCATTATTTAACCCAAGTTCATATAAGGTATTTATCTTATTTCAAAGAGATGAATGTGACAGAATAAGAAATATTATAGTAAAACCATCTGAGTATAAGAAGCACTAAAAAAATAATGCTCACGTGAGATCATAATCTATGCCATTGTGATTGGTCTTTATTCATCTAAGTCCCCCCTTACAAATCAAATGAGGCATTATATAAGTTCAAAGCATTGAATTCTAAATCCCATTAGCATGAACATTTTAATTTTTATTACTTTAAAAATAAATGAATAAAAAGTAATATGAATAAAAACCTAACAAGCATTGAGAAGAAAAGGCATGAATAATAGAAAGCATATATTTTAGTAATAAAAACCAGAAATTTATGTAAGGTGACAGATTGTTATTAGTATTCTGATGGGAACCGCGAAGAAATTTTTTGATGTTATAGATTACAGTTATATATAAGGAGTAACTAGGGCATGGAGTAAACTTTTCCCCAAGCTTGAGATCTTATTTTGTGATTTGGAAAAGACCTTTGCATGGATAAGGGTAAGTGTACACTTGAAGCTCCTCATTCCATAGCATATCCTCAATCTCCATATCCTTGTAAAACATCATTTTAGTTCTTTAAGCTTATTCCCTTTCTCCACCTATTCAAACCTATACTCTGCAGTTCTCTCAATTAGTTGAGGGATAAAGGAAAATCTGAGCAGAGCTGGATAGTGTGAATATGCAGTGTAAGGCTTGAGTTTATGATTTTTGCAACTTAATTAAGTCTAATTTACATCATTAATATTTTATCAAAGTCTTGGTTCGTGGTAACAACATGAAAATAAAAAAAAGCTGGGTTGATTATGCTAATATAGGAATAATAAAAACTAGTAATTCTCTTAATTTAGATTTCATAACTCAATATAGGAAATATCATTAATTCACAACATTTATAAATAAAACATATCAAATTAATAACATAATAGAGGAATTAATGCATAAAAAATGTAAAAAATTCTATTTATCATTTTCGATCATCCTTATTACTTTACAAACCTAACTTTATCCTTTTAAAATCTACTTTATCCTTTCACAAATAATTACTAGATCTAATTCAATTCATAATTGTCATCAAATATGTCCTTATCTCAATTTCCTCAATCATTAGCAAGCATTAAGTTCAATAATCACATTTTAATTCCATTCATATCATATTTTATAAACTAATACTCCTATGCTTTCTTGTATGATTACACAGTAACCATTCATCCTCATTTTTATAGCAGAACACTTGTATTATAACATAAAAGACTTATTTAACTCATCAATATTTAGAAAGAAATCAATTCATGAGAATACAAGAGTGATAGTTGACTATGTATTTAATTATACCTTACTCGGTGACAAATTCTCGAGCCGTAGTTAATTATATAGTTAACTATAGCCTTTCAAATAATAGGATAACAATCTTATAATCGACTATGTAATTGATTACTAAAGTGCTGAGAGCAAATTCTTGAGGCATAGTTGACTATGTAATCAACTACAACCCTTTAGATAGTAAGGTCACTCAAGGACAAACTCTTAAGGTATAGTTGACTATGTAATTAATTATAACTCTTCATATAATAGGGTGACAATCTTGTAGTTGGCTATAATCCCCTAAAAATAAGGTTGTAATCGACCACACAGGGGCTAAGAGTAGATTTAATAGTTTATAATTAATTATTAGTTGATAACATTATCTTCAAGAATAATTCTTTAGGGGCATAGTCAATTATTTAATCGTTTACAAGAGACTCGGGAGTGAAACACTCTTTTGTAGTCAAAACTATATAGTTGACTATGCTTGTTTAAGAGTTAAACCTATAGCATATAATTGATTACCCTTAAGTTTTTTTGCAAAATTCAATAAGAAAATATTTTTCATATGAAAAAAAATCTCCAATCAAACTAATTTATTATATTACTGATTATCACCCAATCATCAATATGCATTTATAACACTTTACTCACACCAATTTTAACATTAAAAAATCAAACAAACCATCATGCATTAACATATTTCAAGCATATTCATAAAAAAACCTAAAAACCTTAACTCAGTCTAAACTATTCTAATTAAATATCTAAATTAGGATTAGGATGTTAACTTATATAATATGGAGGAAGTACTTGGAAGCTAAAAAAAAAGGTTGGTAGCTCTTAATCATCTAAAATCGTTAAATTTAAGGTTAGGATTTGTATTTCCCATTTGAACTCAATGTTTGAGTTCTACTAATTTTAAGGAAAAGAATTAAAGAAAAGCTTGACATTGATGAAAGTTTAGATAACCTTACCTTGATTGTATGAAAAATTTATGAGATTTGACTCCCTTTAGCTTGATTGAAAGAAAAAATGAAGGAGGGGAAATATGAGAAAAAGAAAATGGAGTTAAGGTTTTGAAAATTGGGACATAAGGAATCTATGCTAAGGTTTATGGATAATAAAGGCAGGGATATTTTTGAAAATTTATCCTCTATACTTATATATTTACATTTAAACATTATATTTTATTTATTTTCCATAACCAATTCACACAAAGTTCTCATCCTAAGTTTATTCAAACCGTTAATTGTTATTCTATACCTCTTTATATAAGTTCATTATTTTCAATAAGAAATAATTTAGATGCTATTTTAAAATTTAGAAGGTTATAATAAAATGACATAAAAAGGAATAACCATTTCATAATTACATTTAGTACAACAAATAAAAATATTGTAAAGGTGGAATGGGAAAAAAATGTTGATGATAATAATACTTTTAAAAATAAAAAAATGTAAAATTGAGATTAGATTTATTTCAAAGATGATGTTATCATTATTTGTTATTTATAGCTTCCTTTATAAATGAACATATATATTAAATTAAATATATAAAATATGATCAATAATACAAAATTATTATATTTCAAATTTAATTATCAACATTATAAGTAACAAAAAAATCTATAATAAAAACATAGACAATTTAATTTACTAAGTTATTTATATTGAATCATTTTTACAAAAGAATACAATAACATTTCATTTTAAATTTTATTATTAAAATTATAATTATTAACATATTTGAATAGAAAAATATTTAAAATTGATATCATTTTATTATTTTTAGTAAATGATAATGTCATAATGGAAGAAAAATATAAGAAATAATGGTATAAAAAGTTATTTATTAAATGATAGAATGATCATTCCATCGTTTTCATTATAGAATAAAAATTTTAGTATTTGATAGAATGGTCATTCCCATTCCATCATCTCATAATACTTACTAAGTAACCTTTTTTTTTAATTTTATTATATTCAATTCTATCATACCAAACATAAAATTAGCATGAAATAGAAATTCCATCATTTTTACAATGGAAAGATCAATTCCACCATTTTTATTAGGAAAAATTACATTTTACCTACTTATGGTTTTATGCTTTTTTACTTAACCCATGTATGATTTTAAGTATTGTAATTCACTTGCACGTGCTTTTAATTGTTAACAATTTACTTACCTAAATTATTTTTGTCCAAAATTTAATAGAAAATGTACTTGCATATGAACTTTACTTTTTTAAATTTTAACTTAATTTTATGCTTGCTCAAAAATAAATTACACTAAAAAAGCTTTAGTTCTATTGAAGATTTATTTTTAATAATTTAGTGCATGATTGCTAGATAAAGAGTGTCAAATAAGATTTTTTTTTAGGGGCAAATTAGTGGTAAATGAGTGTCAAATTAGTCAAAATTTTGGAAAATAATATCACATATAATGTATATGAGTTTTTTGTTATATTTTAAATAGAAAAAATAGTTTAAGTGGGTAAAATATTAATGATTGAAAACAAATATGAATAAATTGTAATATTTAAAATCATAAATGAGTTAAGTGAAAAAAAAATCAATGGTGGGTAAATGTAACCTTTCCTTTTTATTATGAGTTTAAATTTGATACAGAGTGTAAAATTTTTTAAGCAATTAGTGAATAAGAATTTGATATGTCATTAAAAAATTAATAATTTTACTAATAGTAAGAACATTTTAATAATTTTTATTTTTATTTTTTTGGCCAACAATAATAATTTTTATTGATATAATAATATATAAATAAGTAATAGTATAAAATTAATTTACACTAATAATTAATTAAATCTAAATCCTTTTATTATAAAATACAAATTTTATTGTTTGATGAAATGACTAGTAATAGACATTTACCAAACAAGTATTTAACTCATTTTTATTCTATTTCATCATACTAAATGTAACATAAAAATATTATGTCATTATGTTTTGAAGAAATATATTATTTTTTATGTTTGATTCAAAATTAAACAAAATATTCCCAAAAATGTTTTCATTCTAAAATTTTCTCAAAATATTTTTACACAAAGGTGTGCATTCTACGTTCATGTGCCATAGGAATGTTTTAATGGTATTAAAATATTATTTTGTCTAAACCTCTTAAATTTCATCATCTCATTTGCTACTATTCATTATTGTATATTACTACTAATCATTTTATCATTGGGTATCCATTCCTGACTGTCATTGACCATTGCAAATTGCTGCTCCATTTTTTACTAGCACTTTTTATATTGTTGTTAATATGATACAATTAACTAGTCAATTTTTAATAAATGTATTTTTTAAACTAATAATACTTTTCAAGATATATAAAATAATTAAAGAATAAAATACAATATTAACATTTCCAGGTTTTTTATAATTAAAGAATTAAAGAATAAAACAATACGATTCTGCTAACCGAAACGCAATCTCTCTGTCCATATGAAGTACGAACCCAACAAAGAAATTATTTCCAAAATATTTTCGCCTACACCTCCTTGTAAAACAAGAAAGTATTCATTTGCTTTTCTCAAGAAAGTATTCATTTGCTTTTCTTCTCCGCGGTCGGTTAGTAACAGATAGTGGTTTTGTTATATGCATAGTATAGTGAAACACTGAAGCTGGAAGGAAGAGATGCAAAGGCATCATCATCGACGAAGACACAATGATGCAGGGCCTCCACCACCATCAGCAGCAGCTAGCAGCGCTTCTCTCCGTTGCTCTTCCCAAGGATGATTCCACTTCCCCGGACGACGATGACTCTCCTCGACTCGCCGCTATTAACTCACTTCACCGTGCAATTGTATACCCACCCAACTCTCTCCTCGTCACTCACTCCGCCGCTTTCCTGGCTCAAGGCTTCTCTCAGCTTCTCTCTGATAAGTAAGTTGCTCGTTTACCAAATCCCTCCGTCATTAATTTCGTATTTTTTTTCTTTATTCTCAGTGAACCTGATTTTAGCTAATTGGCTAGTCATCTGGTTGATATGGATATTATTCATTGTTTAGTTAATTGAGAAACATATCCACAAATTCTAGTCCAGGAATATTTGGTTAGACCCAGAATGAAATTGCAAATATGTGCTCAAATTTTATTCATCTCTCTATTTCTTATTATTATTTCTGATTGGTAGAATACCTTATGATGCTTTTGTTTTATTCATCACGCCTTTTCTGCATATTGCCAGCGCCCTGTTTTACATTTAAGTGACCGCTAAAGGAGTTGTTTCGATGTTGGCTTAGTTTTATTGTTGTAATAGTCAAAATTCTGTCCAAACTTACTTTTTCTTTTTGTTCTGGATATTCCACAACAGGTCACATGCTGTGCGGCAGGCAGCAGTTATAGCATATGGTGCCCTTTGTGCTGTTGTCTGTTCAATACCTATAACATCAAATGGAAGACAGAATCATGTTATACTTGGAAGTTTGGTTGACAGGTTTATTGGTTGGGCATTACCATTATTGAGCAATGTCAGTGCTGTTGATGGAACTAAGGAATTGGCACTGGAAGGATTTCGGGAGTTTCTTAATGTTGGAGATGTTGGTGGAATTGAGAGATATATCTTACCTATTCTCAAGGCTTGTAAGTTACTCCTTGAGGATGAGAGAACCTCCTTGAGTTTATTACACCGACTTCTTGGAGTTATAACATTGATCTCGTTGAAGTTTTTGAGATGCTTTCAACCTCATTTTATGGATATTGTTGACTTGCTTCTTGGTTGGGCATTGGTCCCTGACCTTGTTGAATCAGATAGGCGCATCATTATGGATACCTTTTTACAATTTCAGAAACATTGGGTTGGTGGCTTGGAGATGTCTTTAGGGTTACTGACGAAGTTCTTGGGTGACATGGAGGTCTTGCTTCAGGATGGAAGTCCTGGAACCCCACCACAATTTCGAAGGCTTCTTGCATTACTTTCTTGTTTTTCAACAATTCTACAGTCTACTGCTTCTGGGTTGCTGGAAATGAATATACTTGAACAAATAAATGAACCACTTAGCAAAATGCTACCACGCTTATTGGGATGCTTATCTATGGTTGGGAGGAAATTTGGATGGTCAGATTGGATTGAAGATTCCTGGAAGTGTTTAACTCTCTTGGCAGAAATCCTGCGTGAGCAATTTTCAAATTTCTATATCCATGCTCTTGATATCTTATATCAAAGCTTGGAATATGGTGGTACCACTCAAGGGGTAGGACATAGGAAGATTACCTCCTTCCAAGTTCATGGAGTTCTAAAAACTAATCTTCAATTATTGTCACTGCAAAAGCTTGGCTTACTCCCAGCTTCTGTGCAGAAGTTATTGGACTTTGATGCACCAATTTCTCAGATGAGATTGCATCCAAATCATTTAGTAACAGGGAGTTCTGCTGCCACTTATATTTTTTTACTTCAGCATGGGAATAAAGAAGTCGTCAATGTAGCAGTCAACTCATTGATTGAAGAGCTGGAGCTGTTGAAAGTTTTGCTAGGAAAAAATGTTGATCATGTGGATGAGTTCAACAGTGTCATAATTTCTAAAACATTTTCAAGACTTGAATTATCTTCATTAATCAAGTTTAATTTGAAAGTTTTATTAGCTTGTGTTTCCTCAGGTTGGAATAGCAATTTGATTGGCCAAAAAGACATTGCCATTTTGAATCTTAGAAGATCTGAGAAATTGGTGTCTTTTATTACAGAAAAACTGAATCCTTTTGACTTACCTTTTCAGTCCTGTACAGATTTGCAGGTTGCTGTTTTTAAGACATTAGAGAGGCTAACCACAGTTGAGCTTTTAAGCAAGTGCTCCATAATAGACCAGAATTGGGATGAGGGTTTTGTGGAATTTCCTACCAAAAAGAAGAATAGTGATGACCGTTTCAGTGATGGATATTTGGCCTTGATTACTGAGCATATAGGAAAGTATAGCATGCTCCTTAGCAAAGCTCTTCATGGTTCTGCTCTTGCAGTTAAACTAGTAGCTCTAGATTGGGAACAAAAGTTCTGTGAGGATGTTATAGCTATTACTAAGGTCTCCAACACTAATGCTTATTCCTACGAATCATGTGAACATGCTGGTGTAGTAGTGAACTTAGTTTTCTCACTTTTAGGTGCTACATTTGAAAGGGAACCAGAAGTAAGGTCGCATGCTGCAGTAACTTTGGAGATGTTTCTCCAAGCAAAACTTTTGCATTCTATGTATTTTTATCCCTTAGCTGAAGTGATGCTGGAGAAACTTGGTGATCCGGATATTGAAATACGGGATGCATATGTGAGGTTACTTGCCCAAATATTGCCTGCTACTGTTTATGCGTGTGGGCTTTATGATCATGAGAGATTTAGGTCATTTGACCTTATATCAATCAACAGTTCTAACTTGCACTGGAAGCAAGTATTTGCCCTGAAGCAGCTGCCACCACGACTGCACTCCCAACAACTTGTGTCTATCTTAAGTTACATTTCACAAAGATGGAAGGTGCCTCTTTCTTCTTGGATCCAGCGTCTTATCCATAGCTGCCAGAGTTCAAAGGATACAATTGCAGGTCAGTCTGAAGAAACAGGAAATTTTGTTGCCAATGGTATATGGCTGGATATAAAAGTGGATGAAGACTTCCTTGAAAGAATTTGTTCTGTCAATAATATAGCTGGTGCCTGGTGGGCTGTGCATGAAGCAGCTAGGTACTGTATTGGGACACGCCTTCGGACTAATCTTGGTGGACCTACCCAAACATTTGCTGCAATAGAGCGCATGCTTGTGGATGTTGCACATCTTTTGCAACTTGATAATGAGCAAAATGATGGGAACTTAAGTATGATTGGATTTTCTGGTGCACACCTATTACCAATGAGATTACTGCTAGATTTTGTTGAGGCATTAAAGAAAAATGTGTATAATGCGTATGAGGGATCTGTCATTTTACCGTCCCCTTCTCAGCAGAGTTCTTTATTTTTTCGGGCAAACAAAAAGGTCTGTGAGGAGTGGTTTTCTCGTATATGTGAACCAATGATGAATGCTGGATTAGCTCTACATTGTAACGATGCTATTATTCAATACTGTACGCTGCGTCTGCAGGAGCTCAAAAATCTCTGCATGTCAGCTTTGAAGGAAAAATCAAGGGCTCAGGGAGCTGAAAACCTTCACAATATAAGAGGTAGGTATAGGGGAGATGTCTTGAAAGTCTTGAGACATATGTCACTTGCTCTATGTAAGAATTCTGAGCCAGATGCTTTGATTGGCCTACAAAAATGGGTTTCAATGGCAGTCCCTTTCTTATTCGGGGAGGAAAATCAGTCCCTCAATAACATTGGAACAGTGGGACCCCTTTCATGGATAACTGGCCTTGAATATCAGGCGAGAGGCCAGTATGAAAATGCTGCTGCTCACTTTGTTCACTTGCTGCAAAATGAGGAGTCACTTGGTTCCCTAGGGTCTGATGGTGTACAGTTTGTTATTGCTCGTGTAATAGAGAGTTATGCAGCTGTATCTGATTGGAAATCTCTTGAATCCTGGCTATCAGAGCTACAACTGCTTCGTGCTAAGCATGCTGGCAAAAGCTACTCCGGTGCTTTGACAACAGCTGGCAATGAAATTAATGCAATTCTTGCATTGGCACGCTTTGATGAGGGTGACTATCAGGCAGCATGGTCATCCCTTGATTTGACACCTAAAAGTAGTAATGAACTCACCCTTGATCCAAAAATAGCCTTGCAACGGAGTGAACAGATGCTTTTGCAATCATTGCTTTTCTGGAAGGAAGGGAAGACTGATAGGGTGCTGCATGATTTGCAGAAGGCAAGGACAATGTTGGAGGAAACACTATCTGTTCTGCCACTTGATGGATTAGCCGAAGCAACACCTCTTGCTATTCAGTTGCATTGCATTTTCCTATTAGAAGAGGATCAGAAACTTAAAACAGCCCCAGAGGAGGCCAAACAAATTCAGTCAATATTAAATTCATATATCCAGTCAATGCCATCTTCCATTAGCAGAATTCGTCAAGATTGTAACCCTTGGCTGAAGGTGCTTAGAGTCTCTCAAAACATTTTCTCGACTTCTCCAGTTACTCTGAAGTTCTGCATGAATTTGCTGAACTTAGCCCGTAAGCAAAGAAACCTAAAATTGGCAGATCGCCTGAACAACGATCTCAGAGATCGTGTATATAGTTGCTCTGAGGAGAGGCACTGTGATCTTCTAATCTTGAATTTGCAGTATGAGAGCATTCTACTATTGTATGCTGAAAACAAGTTTGAGGATGCTCTCACAAATCTTTGGTCATTAGTCCATCCTTGTATTATTTCTTCAGCATCTAGAATATCGGATGCTGATGAGAGAATACTGAAGGCCAAAGCATGTTTGAAACTTGCTGAATGGCTGAGGCAGGATTACTCAGATTGGCGTCCAGATAGTGTTGTTCTCAAGATGGCAGCAGATTTTGGTAGGGGTAAAATATCTTTGCTTGGCCAAGACTGCATTGAAGAGAAGATAAGCTGTAAATTGGGTCCTATTATTGAGGAAATTGTGGGTACAGCAACAAAAATGTCTACACATACTTGCCCCACCATGGGCAAGTCATGGATTTCTTATGCCTCTTGGTGTTTTAAGCAAGCCAGAGACTCGCTCCCTAATCCGAGTGAAACTAGTCTCCGTACATGTGTCTTTTCTCCCATACTTGATACAGAAATTTTTCCTGAGAGATTTAGATTGACCAAAGATGAGGTGGGAAGACTCAAATCATTGGTTGTCCGACTATTGAACGGCAAGGGAGATATGAAAGGTTTCAAAGATGACCAGGAAGAATTAGGCTGTTGGCCTGATTCTGTAGACCACCTGAGTAATGAAAATCCTCTAGAGATGCTGATGCAGCAGTTGGTGAATATTATTGAAACGACAGCCGGAGCATTGGGGGCAGAAAATTCTGGTGGTGAACGTCTTTCCGACTTGGTAGCTTCTGAGTTGAGGATTTGTTTGTTACATGCCAATATTGAGTTGGGAGAATCTGACATATTATCTACAATAGATGATTTTGTTGATATTTGGTGGTCTTTGAGGAGGAGGAGAGTGTCCCTTTTTGGACATGCAGCTCATGGATACATACAATATCTTTCTTATTCATCTACCCAGATTTACCACAATCATATGATTCATATGCCTGGTTCTGATTATGAGTCTTTGAAGCAAAAAACTGGCAGCTATACCCTGAGGGCTACATTGTATATATTACATATACTTGTCAATTATGGTGTGGAACTGAAAGATACACTTGAATCTTCGCTTTTGATTGTTCCGTTATTGCCATGGCAGGTTGTACACTAAATGCTAAGTTTTTTTAATTTTCATTCTTTTATTTTAAAGGCAGTAATAATTTGCTGGAAATCTCACTAATTGTCTTCTTTAGGAAGTTATTCCTCAACTCTTTGCTCGGATTAGTTCTAATCCTGAAGAAGGGGTTCGGAAGCTGTTGGAGGGCTTACTGATTCTGCTGGCCAAGCAATCTCCCTGTTCTGTAGTATACCCCACACTGGTTGATGTTAGTGCTAATGAAGAGAGGCCATCAGAAGAACTTCATCATGTGCTGGGTTGTCTGGTAATGAAATTTGCTGTGGGTATTATATGACCCTTTTATATTTGGCATCAAATATCTGTTCTAGATAAATTGTGTTTGCGTTTGTGTTTGTTGGCCTTCAGGCATAACATCATGCTAGGCACTGAAGTTTATTCAGCCTGTTTTTATATACTGACAGACTTCATTAAGTGTCCATAACTCCATGTAAAAATGTTCAGTTGTTACTCTTCTATTTTGTATTGTTTCAGTGGCTAAAATATTGATTCTCTATTCCTGGTTTTTGGTTGCATCATATGACTTTCCATCCTTCCAGAGCTAGCTATTTAATGCTTGTCTCCTGGATTTTTTTTCAGGTTCATCTTCATTCCTCTCTTTTTTCCCATCACTTCAGCTTTGTGAATCCTTAAATTGGCTTCCCTGATAGTTCAATTGCATAAGTTAGGTGGAGATCTTAAAATTTGTCTTCATTTCTTTAAAAGATATGATTGCATAATCAGTCAGCCTACTTCTAGAGTCTGGAACCAAATGTGTAGTAAGTGCAATAGGAACTTGGAAGGATCTGGTTTGACACTTGATAAGCATTTTGTTCTTTGTATTTGAATAATACTTCAAATTCTGTTATTTCTGTTGTACAGAACTTTTGTTAGCTTGATAAATTAAGGTTTTCTAGATATTAATCACCTACTTTGCTGCATTCAGAAGGAACTTCACCCTCAATTGGTTCAGGATGTTCAGCTGATGATAAATGAGCTTGGAAATGTTACTGTTCTCTGGGAGGAATTATGGCTTAGTACTCTTCAGGATCTTCATACAGGTTGCTTGCCTTATTTACCAATATTTGTTAACTGTAATGCACTTTCTTTTATTCACTTTTGTTTTTTTTTTTTCTTTTTTCGGGGGGGAACCTTTTAGAGGGTGCATTTATGTTTTCTTTTCATTGCACAGTATAGAACATGATTTTAGATAATGTATTTATGGTTTGAATAAATTTTATTGCAGATGTGATGAGGCGCATCAATGTACTGAAAGAGGAGGCCGCAAGAATTGCCGAAAATATCACTCTTAGCCAGAATGAAAAGAATAAGATTAATTCTGCCAGATATTCAGCAATGATGGCCCCAATAGTCGTGGCCTTGGAACGCCGTCTAGCATCAACTTCTCGAAAACCTGAGACCCCTCATGAAGCTTGGTTTCAGGAAGAGTACAGAGAACAATTGAAATCTGCAATTTTATCATTCAGGACTCCTCCAACAACTTCTGCTGCTCTTGGTGATGTGTGGAGGCCTTTTGATAATATTGCCGCATCTTTAGCTTCTTACCAGAGGAAGTCTTCGATTTCTCTGCAAGAAGTTGCACCCCAGTTGGCTCTGTTATCATATTCGGACGTTCCAATGCCTGGTCTTGAGAAGCAAATTAAAGTATCTGACTCGGAAAAAGCTACTGGTGTCCAGGGAGTTGTCAAAATTGCTTCTTTCCATGAACAAGTCACTATTTTATCAACAAAGACTAAACCTAAAAAACTAGCAATACTGGGTTCAGATGGTCTGAAGTATACTTATCTCCTTAAAGGGCGAGAAGATCTGCGCCTTGATGCTAGAATAATGCAGTTGCTGCAGGCTATAAATGGTTTTCTGCATTCTTCTTCATCTACATGCAGTAACTCTCTAGGCAATCGGCATTATTCAGTGACTCCAATCAGTGGACGGGCTGGCCTTATCCAATGGGTGGATAATGTAACAAGTATCTACAGCATATTTAAATCTTGGCAGAGCCGTGTCCAGCTAGCACAACTCGCAGCACTGGGGACTGGAAATACAAAAACTTCAGCTCCTCCACCTGTTCCCCGACCCAGTGATATGTTCTATGGGAAGATCATTCCTGCACTTAAAGAGAAAGGCATTAAGAGAGTAATTTCTCGAAGGGATTGGCCCCACGAAGTCAAACGTAAAGTTCTACTTGATCTCATGAAGGAGGTGCCTAGACAACTTCTTTACCAAGAAATATGGTGTGCTAGTGAAGGATACAAAGCCTTCAGCTCAAAACTGAAGAGGTATTCTCAAGGAACGGTTAAGACTTAGGTGTACATTAGATAGTTGCATCATTTGATATAGCATCTATGAAAGAAGTCTTTCCCCCAAATGTTGATCTGGATTTTCATGGAATATTTTGATATGCTTTCTTTTGGCATGCTTTTACCACTTTCTATTCTTTGACTTTGGAATATTTATAAGTGCGAAAAAATAGTGAGGTATATATGATATGATGCAACTCATATCATGCTCTTTGATTAACCAGTCAGCTTGCAGCTCACGTGGTTTAACTCTAGGATATATTCTGCATGATGGGATATTCTATGCCCCTGGATTCCAATTCCTTAGATTCTCCTGTGGAATTCAACCTTGCTGTCACCAAAAATATTTATGTTGTGTGATAGTTCTGCTAATAACTAACTTTTCTCAAGGATTGTCCCTCTGTTTTTCTATGGAGGTGGTCAGAGTGTCGCACAATCTTATTGTTTTAATTGAGTGTCAAATATAACGATAGTCATCTATTCAATAATCTATTATTATATAGTTCAAAACTCATGCATGGCTTGTGATAAACATTTTCCTGGAGGGAAAATTTTATTACATGCCAAAAAAAGAAAAAGGCTACAGTTACACTATTTCGTCTTTCCTTGATCTGCAGGTATTCTGGAAGTGTTGCTTCAATGAGTATGGTTGGTCACATTCTAGGACTGGGTGACAGACATTTAGACAATATTCTTATAGATTTTTGTAGTGGGGATATTGTACATATCGATTATAATGTTTGTTTTGATAAAGGGCAAAGGTTAAAAGTTCCAGAGATTGTTCCTTTTCGTCTTACCCCAATAGTTGAAGCTGGATTAGGGCTGACTGGAATTGAGGGTAGCTTCAGAGCTAACTGTGAGACTGTTATGGGAGTTCTAAGGAAGAACAAAGATATTCTTTTGATGTTGCTGGAGGTGTTTGTTTGGGATCCACTGGTGGAGTGGACACGAGGTGATTTTCATGATGAAGCTGCTATTGGTGGTGAAGAGAGAAAAGGCATGGAGTTGGCTGTTAGCTTGAGTCTCTTTGCATCGAGAGTGCAGGAGATCCGTGTTCCATTACAGGTACTTTGTACTTAACCTGCTAAAAGCGGTAGAATGTGATTGCCTTCTAAAGAGAAAAGGCATACTTGTCTTATATTTGATTAGCCAGCGTTTTAAAGTTCTCTAATGCAATTTGTTGATGCACAGTCACTCATGCTTAGGTCACCCAACAAATGTGTGTGTGTGTGTGTGTGTTTCAAGAGTATGTGGTAGCATCCATTACATGTGATATGTCACTATTCACATATTGTATTTAAAAATAAAATGGACATGTACTCTTGTATTTCTAGTGCTTTTCTGAAGTCTCTAGTTTGTTCTTTTAATATTTAAATAGCAAGGTCCATGTTTGACTTGTCTTCTACCACATAGCTAGATGTTTATATTCTCTCATGCTTCCCTCTTATCTATCTTTTTAAAAATGAATAATAGTTTATTTTTACCCCAAAATTTGAGTAGGAACATCATGATCAACTATTGACTAGCCTGCCAGCCGTTGAATCTGCACTTGAGGTATGGAAGAAATGCCTATGATTTTTGTTTGGCTACATTAATACTTTCTTTAGGTCCTTTCCCCTCTCTGACCTGTTTATTCTCGTTTGACTTGGACATTTTATGTACCAGAGGTTTGCTGATGTTCTAAATCAATATGAACTTGCCTCTACTCTATTTTATCGAGCTGATCAAGAAAGATCTAGTCTTATTCTGCATGAGACATCTGTGAAGTCAATTGTAGCTGAAGCAACCAGCAATTCAGAAAAGATTCGTGCTTCATATGAGATTCAGGCTCGAGAATTTGCCCAGGCAAAGACCTTGGTTGTGGAGAAAGCTCAGGAGGCAACAAATTGGGTTGAGCAACATGGAAGAATTCTTGATGCTTTACAATGCAACTTAATCCCAGAAGTAAATGCTTCTATTAAGCTGAGTGACATGGAAGAAGCATTATCTCTTACATCTGCAGTTATCGTAGCAGGAGTTCCTCTGACTGTTGTTCCTGAACCAACACAAGCACAATGCCATGATATAGATAGAGAAGTTTCTCAACTTGTTGCTGAGTTAGATGATGGACTTGGTTCTGCCATAACTGCACTTCAAGTTTACTCTTTGGCACTGCAAAGAATCTTACCATTAAATTACCTTACAAGCAGTGCAGTCCATGGCTGGGCACAAGTTCTGCAACTTTCTATCAATGCTTTGTCCTCTGATATTCTCTCTCTTGCTAGAAGGCAGGCTTCTGAAATTTATGCAAAATTTCATGGTGAAAGCATAGATTCTCTTAAGTGTACTCATGATGATCTTCGTATTAAAGTGGAGAAGTACGCATTGGATATAGAAAAATTAGAGGGTGAGTGTGCTGAGCTTGAGAGCTCTATTAGCTTAGAATCAGAAGAAAAAGCTAAAGATCGTCTTTTGTCTGCTTTTATGAAATTTATGCAGTCCACAGGTCATTCAAGGAAGGAAGATGGTACATCTTCTGTCCAATTTAGATATGATGGTACAAGTAATGCTGGACTGCCAGGTGAACCAGAAGATAAGGCATTATCTGTTCTGAATATTGCTGTAAGTTCACTTTATAATGAGGTTAAACATAGAATAGTCAACACATTTAGTGACCTATTGGCTGGAAGAGATCAATCAAATTTGTTGCAGAATGATTCTGGATCTATTCTTGGTGAGTTGGAAGAGCAAGTGGAAAAATGTGATCTTGTCACAGAGTTTGTTAATGATATACGGCAATTTATTGGGAAGGACATACCTGGTGTTGAAAATAACAGTAATTGGGTTTCAGTTTTCAAAACCATCTTGAGTTCTTGCAAGGGATTGGTCAGTCAACTGACAGAAAATGTTCTACCAGATGTAATACGGTCTGCCGTTTCTTTAAATTCAGAAGTTATGGATTTATTTGGTTTAATCTCACATGTTCGAGGATCCATAGATACTGCTCTGGAGCAGCTTGTGGAGGTTGAAATGGAGAGAGCATCACTTGCTGAACTTGAGCAAAACTATTTTGTTAAGGTTGGTCTTATTACTGAGCAGCAGCTGGCTCTTGAAGAAGCTGCAGTCAAAGGTAGAGATCATCTTTCTTGGGAGGAGGCAGAGGAACTTGCATCCCAAGAGGAAGCTTGTAGGGCACAGCTGAACCAACTTCATCAAACTTGGAATCAGAGGGATGTTAGAATTTCTTCTCTTCTAAAAAGAGAAGCTGACATTAAAAATACCCTGGTTTCTGTGGGGCGTCATTTTCAATCTCTAGTTGGTGAAGAAGAAAGGGAACTACAAATATTGAAAAGCAAGGCTCTGTTGGCTGCACTTGTCAAGCCCTTCTTGGAATTGGAATCAAGTGACATGATGTTGTCTTCATCTGATTGTTCTGCTGCATTTCCCTCTAGTGACCTGCATGCTCTATCTGATTTGTCTAATTCTGGGAATTCAATATCTGAGTACGTCTGGAGAGTTGGAGGTCTCTTGGGTGGCCATTCATTTTTTATTTGGAAAATGGGTGTTATTGATTCTTTTCTTGATTCATGCCTACATGATGTATCTTCATCAGTTGAGCAAAATCTCGGCTTCGACCAGTCACTTAATTTTGTCAAGAAAAAGCTTGAAATCCAACTTCAGAAACATATTAGGCAATATTTGGAAGAAAGAGTTATTCCTAGTATATTGTCTTGTTTGGATCAAGAAATTGAGCGCCTGATGCAATTAACAGAGCAAACCAAGGAAGTTGCTTTAGATCAGGCAAGGAAGGATGGGGCTGTGAAAAGGGTTATGCTTATGCTTGAAGAATATTGCAGTGCACATGAAACTGCTAGAGCAGCAAAATGTGCAGCTATACTGATGAAAAGACAAGTGAATGAGTTGAAAGAGGCTCTTCGGAAAACTACACTTGAGATTGTTCAGATGGAATGGATGCTTGATGTTAGCTTGAACCCATCATATGATAGGAGAATCAGGATTGAGAAATACCTTGATCCTGATGATAGCTTGCATACAATCATTTTAAACCTCAGCAGATCTAAATTATTGGAAACTGTACAATCTGCAGTATCAAAAATCACTAGGTCAATGGATAACCTTCAGTCTTGTGAGAGAACTTCACTTATTGCTGAAGGACAGCTTGAGAGGGCAATGGGTTGGGCTTGTGGGGGATCAAGTTGCAATACTCCAGGAAATTCTTCAACTAAAATTTCAGGAATTCCTTCTGAATTCCATGATCATGTTAAAATGAGGAGGCAGATTTTATGGGAATTTAAAGAAAAGGCTTCTGAAATTATTAAATTTTGTATGTCAATCTTAGAGTTTGAAGCATCAAGAGATGGATTCTTGCTTATTCCAGGAGAGCCCTATCCTTTCAGAACTAGTGTTGATAGCAAGACGTGGCAGCAAGCATATTTAAATGCACTAACAAAATTGGATGTGACATATCATTCTTATACACGTGAGTTCCCAATACTCCTCAGCACTTAAGTCTCCTTACGTCAGTTAACTTCTCTATGGAAAATGTCAAGTATGCTGTATTCTTTTTGTAATAGGTATCGAGCAAGAATGGAAGCTTGCACAGAACACCATTGAGGCTGCTTCTAGTGGATTATATACTGCAACCAATGAACTCTGCATTGCCTCTATGAAAGCAAAGTCAGCTTCAGGTGAGATGTCTCCTCATAATTCTTCATTAGAACATGCATATGCAATTGGTTCTTTCAACAATTGATGTATTGGCATTGCGGCTCCATGTTGAGTTATGATATTCTATATGTTTAAAAGGTGACCTGCAAAGCACTGTTCTTTCAATGAGAGATTGTGCACATGAGGCTAGTGTCATGCTATCTGCTTTTGCTCGGGTTTCAAGGATCCATACTGCTTTGACTTCTGAATGTGGTTCTATGCTTGAAGAGGTATGGTCTTTATAAGTAATTAACGTTGTTACGTGTTACTGTGGGTTGCATTTCTGGTCTAAGTTATTTGTATGATTTATCAGATTTGATGCCCATATAATCCATAGTTATTTATGGCGCACAGCGCACAATGACGATGAAGGCCCTTGGCGCTACGGCGCACTGCGCATGGAAATTTCATTTTTGGCGCATAGTAATAAAATATTAAATTGAAACATAAAACACAATATTTGGAACAAACAACATGCAATCATATTATCATAAAGTGATATTAAATATAAATCAAGTAATTTATACAGAAAGCATCAAACAAGCATACCTAAGGACTAGCACTAGGAGATTCCTCTTCATCTTCCTCTTCCTCATCAAGATGTGCTTCATCTTCACTAGCATCATCTTCCAATCTCTCAATTTCCTCCTCTTCTTCACTTGTTTCCCTTGATTCAGCCTCTTCCTCTTCTTCTTCTTGAATGACATGCATCCCAACTTTCTCTTTCTCTTTCCCTTTCCCTTTCCCTTTCCCTTTCCCTTTCCCTTTTGTCACTTGAGTGGAAGTGGATGCTCTAGTAGTACGAGCAGCTTCTTCAGCTCCAGAAGCTAAAGTTACATCACCCCAAGTTAGATCATCATCTTCAAATATAAGATCATTTGCTGCATCAAGTTCTTCTTCCAATTTACCAAGCATCCACTCATTACAATCATCAATTTCTTTCAATGAGATTGGATCAATGAAATCACGTTCATTGAATCTTCGCATCAAGGTCCTATTGTACTTGACATAAACCTTCATTTAATTTTGATTGAGCAAGCCTATTCCTCCTCTTTGTATGGAGATTTTCAAACACACTCCAATTTCTTTCACATTCGGAAGTACTACAACTAAGGCTAAGAACTTTAATAGCAAATAGCCTTAAATTAGGAGCCGAATGACCATTAGTAGCCCACCAATCAATCGGTGCCCTCAATTTTTTGTTTCTAATGGCCAAATGAGTCCCAAAAGTGCCTAAAGCATCTCTATATCTTGATAATTCCTTAGAAATTTTATCTTGAATTACAATATCAAGAACTAACCTCTGAATGCAATTAATTAAACCAAGATTCACTTCTTCATCATTGTCAATGTTAGAATTGTCATGAAAGAACTCCGGATTCAAGAAGTATCCAGCAGCATGCAAAGGCCGATGGAGTTGTACTTCCCATCTTCTATCAATAATTTTGAAAATCTCCTTATATCTATCTTGATTGTTACCAAAGGCCTTGGCAATGGCTTCTTTTGCTCTATCCATAGCTTCATAAATGTATCCCATTGGAGGTTTCCTTTCACCATTAACCAACCTAAGTACTTCAACTATTGGAGCACCCACTTTAAGAGAATAATTCACATTGTTCCAAAATGAAGAACTTTGCACAATTAGAGTTACTCTTTTACCTCCTTCATCCTTTGCCCATTTACTATTATTCCATTCGTCCGAACCAAACATCTTCCTCAAATTGCTTTGTTGGTTGTGCATGCTAGAAAGTGTGATCATAGCAATAGCAAATCTAGTTTTTGCTGGCCTAAACAATTATCTTTCTTTAGTGAATTTTCTCATCATATTCAACACTCCAGCATGGTTATAAATATAACCACTAACTGCTATTGCCTTTTTCAATGTTGAAGTAAGAAGAGGGATCTTCCATATGTCTTCTAAAATTAAATCCAAACAATGGGTAGCGCATGAAGTCCAATATAAATTTGGATAAGTTGCTTCCAACAATTTTCCTGTTAAAGTTAAAGTAGGGAAGCAAGTTAAAACCTAATAGTTTGTTAAAGGAAGAAAAAGTTATTTAAGAAGACAAGAATAAGAACAAAATTTTTACTAGCATAAACATTGTTTGAAGCACTATCGGTCACAACTTGAATAACATTGGATGGTCTAATGTTTTTCACAAATTTATCAAGTAATTCAAACACCTTTGCTCCACTCTTCACATAAAATGAAGCATCAACTGATTCAATGAATACGGTACCTTTTGGACTATTCACCAAGAAATTAATCAATGTTCTTCCCTTTCTATCTGTCCAATCGTCCGCCATAATGCAGCATCCTTTTTTTGCCCACTCTTCCCTATATTCTTTTAACAACAAGTTTGTATGCTCCAACTCCTTCTTAAGTAAAGGAACTCTCACCTCATGATAGGTGGGTGGCTTCATGTTTGGACCATATTGTCCAACACTTTCAATGAAAGCTGCAAAACTATTATAATTCACAGCATTAAAAAGAATCCCTGCATCATACATCCACCTTGCAAATAGTTGGCAAGTTTCTTCCCTTTTCTCCTTTTTATATACATCAAGCATGGTTGTTTGTCTTGAATTAGATTCTTTTCTTTGCCTCACAACCTCTTTTGGATTTGGAGTGAAGTAAGCATCTATTACCCCCCTTGACCTTGAAATATGTGTTTTACTACTTCCTCTTTGAGAACATGTTGTTGCTTGTGCACTACTTGAACTTGAAGACACTTTTCTTTTAGTGCCACTGCTACCACCTCCAATTGGACATGGTTGAGGGTCTTCCTCTCCCTCATCTTCCATTAGATCAAGATCTTCATAACTAGGAAAATGGCCGGCCATGTTTTTTCGATTTTTTAATGATTTTTTCTCACCAACAAACTTCTTAATCTTTTCCCTCACATGTTCTGGGCAGCTTTGGCATGCTGTTGTATTTCTAAAACCTCTGGCCAAATGCTGTTTTGATTGTGTAATCCCTCCACTTGTCACTTTACCACAAAAGTTGTATGTCACAGAATTTTTATTTTTAGGATCAGCCAATGAACAATATACCCAAGCTGGATCCTTACCTATCTTACTAGCCATTTAGAAAGAACTAAGAAGTCAAAGAACCTAACAAGAAAAAATTCTGCATAAGAAATCAGTAAAGTAACAGCATGTCAGCAACCAGCAAAGAAATAAGAAACGGCAAACATCAAACAGCAAACAGCAAAGAAATGAGAAACAACAAATATCAAACAGCAAAGAGCAAAGAAATGAGAAACAGCAAACAGCAAACAGCAAGATAAACAAGATAAAACAGAGTTGAATATTAAGGGATGAATATACCTAGATATTAAGAAAACAGGTGATCAATAATGATATGATTGATTGACAATTTGACATGCTAATGCTCCATATCTCCAAAATGTTATAACTGTGCCAAATGCAAGTATGCAGAGAAACTGAAAAAATCATCATATTCTCTATCAAATAATACTTTTCCATCAAAACTCAAAAGGCAATAATTTTCAATATATTTTTTTGACTTTATCTGATCATAAAATAACATATGCCTGAAAAATAAAACTATAACAACCAGCAAGCATGAAAGGGCAGACAACAAACACCAAATACAAAGCAAACAAAGACACCATATAGGAAATAGCATAAACCAGACAGCAAACACCAAATACACAGCAAACAGCAAAGAGCATTTCACCTTCCCAACCCAACAACATAAAAACAGAGCAGCAAAGAATAGAAAAAAAATGGAAAAACAGAGCTGCTAAATCAAAACAAAAGCAGGAAAAAATCAAAGAAAAGAAGAAAGAATAAAAACAAGGCAGAGAATATCTACTCATTACAATAGAAAGGGCAGAAAAAAAATTAGAGGAAATGGTGGCACAGAATGCAGAAAAAAAGGAGAAAAAACAGAGTAGCATCGCCAAAGCCCAATCGCCGAAATTTGTAGGAAAGTCGCCAAAAAGCTGTTGGAAAGCCAATCGCCAGTAATCGTCCGCACAATAGAAGTTGAGAGTCTGCCGGAAACTCGTCCGCACAAGATTCCCTAATCTATTTAAAGGGTGGGCAAAAGTGATATGGCGCACATGGCGCAGGTGGCGAAATGGCGCAAATGGTGTAGATGGCGCGTGCCAATGAGGCGCCAACCCATCCTCGCCACGCCATGTCCATTGCGTGGCGCAACTCTCCCTGGTGCTGCACAATGCGCCATGGTGCGTGCAATGGCGCGCCATTGATAACTATGATATAATCTATATTTCTTTTCCTGCTATATGATATACATTGGTAATTTTGGAACCATTATTTTTATGGGCGAAAGTTTCTTAGGCTAATGTAATATTGGACTTCTTCCTTTGGGTTGCTTTTTGTCCTCCTTTTTCAGAAGTTTTGGGCTAAATGATCATGGTTTTCTTTGAGGGATAAGTTTGTCCGATATGCTAAAGGTTTGGTTTCCTGTTTTAGATTTTTGATTGAGGGTTCTCATGGTTTTTTTTTCCTGTATTTTTTATGTTTTCTGTTTCTTTTTCTTGAGGATATCTTGTCCTCTTCTCTTGTACTCTTCTTTCTTCTCTTAATAAAATTTCTTTCTTTTTAATTAAAAAGGGAAATTGTACTTGGTCTTCAGTCTGTTCCCTAGTTTCCTGAATTTAGAGTATAAGATTTTCTGAATTATTAAAATTCTGCGTTTTAACAATGTCATTTCCAGTTCTGAGTCATGCATTAGATTAATATAATTGTGCATCTTCAGTTTTTAGTCTTAATTGGTTCAGACATTTAATGTATTAATTTAATTTGATGAAATCAGTTTAATAACTTCTGGTTCTGTATAATATGGTGATGTTTCTACTTTTTCCATCATTCAAGTCACTCATGTAGCTGAAACTTTTGAGGACGCCAAGTTCAAGTTCAGAAATAGACATGTTATATATATGTGGATTTTCCACATATATTTAGTCTGCAAAGGTGTATAGCTTTTACATTCTAGTTCAGTCTATAAAAATCCAAGAGAAATGTAGGTCAGTTAGTCTAGATATCATGGTGAGAGTTATGTTTTGGCCTCCATTCAGGTTATTCATGTGATTAAAGGATTTTATCAGATTGAGTTTCCCTGTAGTTGTCTTTGCTTATTTTTTGAGACTTGAAAGTGGCACATATCTTGGCTTCAGCCTATAAGCGAGCTCTAGTGGAATGTATAAATTGTAATCAAATGTTGCTTGATTTATCTGGCTACCTTTTCTCTGTTGTATTCTTCTTTTCCCCTTTTTGTTTTCGTGGTTAATGTTGCTGAATTTTTATAGGTTCTGGCAATAACTGAAGATATTCATGATGTGTACAACCTGGGAAAGGAGGCTGCTGCTATACACCTCTCTCTTATGGAAGATCTTTCAAAGGTTTTTATGCAAAATGAATTTGTCTTGTGTAATAGTATGTTGAATTTTTTATTGAATAGTCTCCTATGTTGTTATTACCTAGAATGAATTTGTATGTTGCTTCTATTTTTTGGTAGGCAAATGCAATCCTTCTTCCGCTTGAATCAGTATTGTCTAAGGATGTAGCTGCTATGACTGACGCAATGGCTAGAGAGAGAGAGATCAATAAGGAAATTTCTCACATTCATGGGCAAGCCATATACCAATCTTACTGTTTAAAAATCAGGGAGGCTTGTCAGACATGCAAGCCCTTGATGCCATCTCTGACATCTGCTGTGAAGGGACTCTATTCCATGTTGACTAGGCTAGCAAGAACTGCAAGTCTCCATGCTGGCAATCTTCATAAAGTAAGATGACAGTTCTGAGATCATTTTATTTGTGTATAATTAGAATCCAATCACATGTGTTTGTAGGTATTTCATCTAAATTCTATTTTGGGAACAGTGATCTTATCCTAGATTTATGCCTATACTTGTCAGGCTCTAGAAGGAATAGGAGAAAGCCAGGAAGTAAAATCACAAGATATAGCTCTGTCAAGATCAGATCCTGGTGGTGGTGATTCTGTTGAATTTGATGGCAAGGAAGGGGAGAGCCTTTCTACATCTGATAATGATGACACTGAGGATATTATTGGCTTGTCTCGACTTTCTTTGCAGGATAAAGGATGGTTGTCTCCACCGGATAGCATCTGCAGTAGTAGCTCAGAACAGAGCATTAGCTCAGCTGGGGCTAGTTTCCCAGAAAGCTTGAATGACTCCATAGAAAATAAGGACCTGCTTTCGCAAGGATCTAGCAGCAGAAATCCTACAGGTCATACACGTTCCTCTCCATTTTCTCAATCTGATGTTGAAGAAATCTTGCCTTCTGTGCTGTCAGAACCTAATCTTATCGAAGTTAATGTGAGTGATACCGATTCTGTGAAACTAACAACTGATGAGGCCGCTGAACATCCCAATTCAATGGCTTTCCCATGTGACAAATCTGTGACCATCCCTGCTGATACTCGGAGTCCTTTAAGTGAGAAATTAGAGAAGCTTGAGAACGAAGATGAATCATTTTCCTCAAACAGAGTAAAGAATGAACATCATGAAGCTCCCCGTCCTAACCCACAAGGTGGCAGTTGGGTAGGGAGAGGTATGTATCGGATCAATGGCTGGTACTTTTTTTTGGTTTTCCGTTTACCTTCATTAAAGCTCAGATTACATCATTGTGAATAAATAATAACTGGGTTTTCATTCAAGAGAAGTTTCATCCTCTAACATCTGGTAAATAAATTGAAATTTTACCTTTTATCAGGAAATTTTCTAGTTTACTATATTACCATCTTAATTAATTCAATGGCCTTGCACCATGTTCTAGTTGATAGACTTATCCGAGTGTAAGAAAATACTTATAAGTCAACAAAGGTGTTGGATCATCACCGACGCTGGAGGTTTTGTGGTCAACAATAGGTTCACCTCCTCCCCCCAACCCACCCCCTCTTTTTTTTCTGTGGTTGTGGAGTGGACAGGAGGCGTAATCATTTATTTTTCTTCCTATTTTTTATCATGCTTTGAGATTATCCCATTTAAACCAAAACCATATGGGTCAAGCTCTGGGCTTACATAATGTATTTTATTTACCTTTTTCTATAGGTGGGGTAATTCATTTAGATTATGTTTGACTTCCTAACATACTCAAGCCGGTTAATGTGATTAAAGCTGGTTTCAATCATAAATGCAATGAGATGAAGAAATTATCCAGAAGTGCCTCGTGATATCTTTTTTTGATAAAATCAGAAATATCTCCCTGGTTATATTTCTTTTGGGTGTTGAGTCTGTCGTGGGTATGATTATAATGGTAGTGATACTCAACCTCTTGTTTGTGATTCATTTGCGTATCTCCTAGGTAAAAATGCTTATGCATTGTCGGTGTTGAGGCGAGTTGAGATGAAAATAGATGGTCGAGATATTTCCGAAAACAGGTGATTCTCATTTTAAAACGTAAAAAATCTTAGAACTGAAAACTCATTGGTACTGAGCCTTTTTTTGGATTTCAGAGAAATTGGTATTGCAGAGCAAGTAGATTATCTACTCAAGCAAGCTACCAGTGTAGATAATCTTTGCAATATGTATGAAGGTTGGACACCATGGATTTGAGATTTCGGTGACTTGAGCATCTTAAACCACCAGTTGCATATTGCCTAGTCGGCCTCAGGCATCGTCCGGTTGGTCATCGTGAGGAATAGACCCTCTGGTTGGTCATCGTGAGGAATAGACCCTCTGGTGTGATATATTTTGCCTGTGATAAGTAGGCCGCAACTCCAATGTCTCTGCATCTCCCCTTAGCCTGGCCATATCAAGGAGATTTCTGCCATTAATGGCACTCACTCCATTATTTGTGGCCAAACAGCATTCGTAGCTCCTGTCATCCCTCTGATTTCAATATCTTGCCGGCAGTGTTATAATTTTAGATTCCGCGTGAGAGCTTGCATCCTGTGTCTTCACGTGGGACATGCTGCACATAAGTCACAGGGTCGAAGTTGTTTTGTTGGAAGATGAAGAAAGATTACTATGCCTTCTCCATTGGTTTAAAGAATATGTGACTGCATGAAGGATTTACTTCAAGTAGAATTGGGTTCTTTGTGGGGTGACTTGAATGATCTAATGTGCCAGTTTCTGATCGGATCATTTTTAAGTTTGGAACTCAGCATTTTCATCTGGAGAGTTGACAGAACAAACTGCACATGATTCAATTGTTTGGTACAGTGATAAAAATAAGTAATTATTGATTAGTTGTACTGTATAAATTGGTCCTACATTTGATATCATTTTTAGTAATGATTGATTTTTCTTAAAAGGTAATTGGTATAAAGATTTTTAGTAGAAGAAAAATCATGATTAAAATATGAGACACAAAAGATAATTTATTATTTAATTTTGAAATTCCTCTCACTAATAACATTTAATATCAATTTTCTTTCAAAAGAATCAATTATTATTAATAATTATGTTAAATATAAAATTATGATATACGCTTAAGTTTATTGATGGTCAGCTATTGAATAATCAATTATTTTATTGTTATATAAAACAAGTTTTGTGACTTTTAAGATTGACTGATGATCGTTGTTCCTCACCTATTGCATATTGCTGTTTGTTGTTACTTTACCACGTGGAAATGATGGAAGCGCCAAGTTGAACTCATTCCCGGACGGGATAATTTAATTTAAAATATAATTGTTTCAAAAAAATTTATCTAAAAAATTAGTATAAATAATAGTACTATATAGTAGTCCAATATTTTATTTTAGCATTTTTCAAATAATGGTAAAAGATTTTAATCTTCATTTATATGGAATAATATAGTATTATATCTATATCTATTTTCTATATTTATCATCTATTTTCTTTTAATATTTACAATATGATTCTATTGTGAAGCATACTACACTATAAGAGGATGTGCATCGAAAAATGAAAGTAAATTTATAAATAATAGTACTATATAGTAGTCCAATATTTTATTTTAGTATTTTTCAATTAATGGTAAAAGATTTTAATCTTCATTTATATGGAATAATATAGTATTATATCTATATCTATTTTCTCTATTTATCATCTATTTTCTTTTAATATTTACAATATGATTCTATTGTGAAACATACTACACTATAAGAGGATGTGCATCGAAAAATGAAAGTAAATTTATCAATTTTCGTTTCAAAAATCCTATATGTAATAAAAATAATATCTGAAATTGAGTTTTAAATTTTTTATATCATTTGAATTTGAATTGATTTATTATCTTGTATTTATTAGCAACTTTTAATTTGTATTTGAAACTTAATTTCAAATATCATTTTTGTTACATATAATATTGTTATTTTCTTTAATATATGATGTTTTTATTTTGTAGATTTTGTTATAATTAGAAGTCGTTTGGTTAGAGGTAATAAAAAAAGAAAAGGGAATGATAAGTTTTCATTCTTTTTATATGTGTTTGGTTAAAAAAAAAAATAATTTCCTTCTCTCATTTTTCTCTTAATGAAGTTACTCAAAATGAGAGAATAATGATCTCCCAAGTCCTCAAGGAATCCCATTTTTTCATTTTGGATTTTCAATTCATCATTCTATTAATAATAATAATAATAAAATATTAGTATTATTATTAAATAATAATAAATAATCATATAATAATTATAATAATAAAGATAATAAAATAGTTCATAATATTAAAATAATTAATAATATTAACAAAATAATATTTATAAATACTAATATAGTCAAAAATAATTTTGAAATAACAATAAAAATAATAGTCAATAAATATTAAGAATAGCCAATAATAGTAATAAAATGACAATAAATATTGAGAATAAAAAACATTAATAATAGTGACAATAATACTATTAAATAATCATATAATAATTATAATAATAAAGATAATAAAATAATT
The DNA here is from genome assembly GCA_020226215.1 of Sindora glabra. Taxonomy (NCBI): domain Eukaryota; kingdom Viridiplantae; phylum Streptophyta; class Magnoliopsida; order Fabales; family Fabaceae; genus Sindora; species Sindora glabra. Next base: position 5,906,762 of record CM035226.1, on the reverse strand, counting down.
TATAATATTAAAATAATTAGTTATTTTAATAAAATAAAATAATATTGTTATAAATAATAAATATAAAATATAATATTAATAAAATATTAATAATTAATATTAAATATTTAAAAGAATAATAATGCTAGCAAATAAAATGAATAATAAGATAACAATCATAGTAATAGAGTAATAATTATAATAATTATTCTAATAATAATTAAAAGTAAATCATTTTTTCACTGTAATATTTGATAATAAAATGAATTAGGAAAATTTAATTTCTGTTCTTATTTAAATCAAACAAAGTAAGTAATTATTTTTAGATTCATTTTCTTTCATCTTATTTCTCTTTTTTTATTTTTTTTTCCTTTTCCTAATCGAACCAACCCTCAATATATACTATGTGTGACAATATTTCCCCAAATCTATGTGATGCTATCAATGGTAAGCATCTGTCTTTGATAAATTTGGTGAAATTTATCTGGATGGATCGTAGCTTTCGGAGATGAGATTTAAAGAGTGCTGGTAGTAATCACCCAATTGGAATTTGATACGTGTTCAATGCACTAGGCATTATTGGGACTCAAGTTGTGTCGACGAGTTCCCAAATTATTGGCCTGACCGTTTTGCCATCTTTTCTTAAAACAAAGAAAGAAAAACTGCTAGAGACAAATCGTAGCATTCCCGTATAATTTTAGAGAAACTATAAAGAGGAAAAGTAGTGTAATTTCAATTCAACTGGGGTTTAAAGTAAATTTATCAATCGATGAAAATTGATGAGATATTGGGAGGAGTAACTGGGGGGAATGTATATCATTTTCACTTGTAGAACAACATGCCATAACATAACATTCATTTTTTCTGTTATTTTTTCATTTTAAATAAATTTTTTTATTTCTTTTTATTTGTCACTTTAAAATTTTAATAAAGTATTAAATATATTTTTTTAAATTTATCTTTTTTTATTGATAAATACTTTATTATTCTATATTATTAATTAATTTACATTTATTCCTTTATATTTTTCTCTCTATTTTCAACTATTTTAAATTTTTTTATTGAAAAATCAATTTCTAAAAGTGTTATTGAACGCACCTATGTGAAGCAGCTTCGTTATAAACTATTTGAAGTTTCTATGTTGTTTATAAATTAATGGAATCATTAAGTGGCGTTAAATTGGTTCTTGACAAAGAGGTTTAAGGTGTTGAAACTGAAAATCAACTTTCTATACGCCTCTTTTTTATTTGATTTGTTTACGTTAGAGAGGTTGATTATGCTTCTGACCGTCAATTTCGATACATTTAAAAATTTATTGAACAAAAATTAGACACATTTTAAATTTTATTATCAAACATAAGATTTATATCTGTTGGTTTTGGAATGTTATAATGTTTTAATTTTCCGCCATCTATTTAATAATGATTTTTGAAATATGAAAGTAATGTTACTAAACTTGGGTAGCAACTCGAATTTCATAGATCTATTTAAGTGAATGAAAAGTAATATAATCTGCAAAATATAGTAATTTGCATTAATTATGTGATAATATTCTTAAAAAAAAATGAAACTACCATCCTAATCGTAGATTGCAACTAGGTCCTCATATATTTCCTTTTAACAACGAGTAACATTCCAATCTTCAATTGTAATTTTCTTAATATTTGTTAGTAATTATATTAAAGGAGGTGGTATTTTCATTGAATCAATGGAAAGACTTTTTTAAATTCAAAAATGATCTAAATTGATTGATATGTTCTATTTGTAATAGTAATTATCATAAGATCTATTAGTAATTTTCACAAGGTTCAATAGTAATTTCCATAAATAAGGAAGTAACAGTCTTAATAGTTTTTAGCAACTAATTTTTCATTTATTTCCTTAACTAAGTAAACAACTTGATGATTGAAATGTTGTAATTTTTTTGCACTATTTGATAATTTTTTTAAAATACAGAAGTAATTTTATTAAGTTTGGGTAGCAACTTTAATCTTATAGATCATTTTGGATGAATGAAAAGCAATATAATCCACAAAGTGTAGTAGGTTTCATGGATTTATGTGGTAACATTCTTGAAGAGATGAAATAGCCATCCTACACTTAGATAATAACTAAGTTCTTTTATATATATATTTTTAATAATAAGTAACATTTCAATTTTCAATTGAAATTTTTGTAATGTTTGTTGGTAACTATATCAAAATAGTTGGTATCTTCATTAAATATGTAATTTTTTTTTGAATTAGGAAATTAACTAAGTTGATCAATATGTCTTGTTTATGATAATAATTATCATAAGATCTACTTCTAAATTCCATAAAGTTTGATAATAACTTCCTTGAACAAGCAAAATAGCAATTTTATTAGTTTCTAACAACTAGTTTTTCATTTATTTTCTTAATGAAATGAATAACTTGATCATTAAATTGTAATGTAACTCTTCTAAAATATGGAAGTAATTTTAATAAGTTTGGGCAGCAACTCAATTCTTGTAGATTTTTTGGGTGAATAAAAAACAATATAATCAATAAAATGTTGTAGTTTTCATCAATCTATGTAGTTACATTCTTAAAGAAATGAAACAACTATTGAAAATCTGTAACTAAGTTCTTATATATTTTTTTTGAAGAATGAGTAACATTCTAGTCTTTAATATTAACTTCCTTAATATGTGATAGTAACTGTTTGAAGGTCCAATGGTGATTTCCCATCTTAAAGGAAAATAACATTTGTTAAACCCTTATGTTATTGCATATTGGGACATGTATTTAACAAGGGTTAATAATGGTTTAATGCCATTATTGAAAAGTGTAATGTAAATGATATTGAAATCTAACATGTTTAGGCTAAAACTAATAATTTTTCGTATCCCTACTTTTTGTTGACGCCCAATGTAGGCAATAACAAGAAACCAAATCAACTAGCATAATCATTCAAAACACAATAAAAGTAGCATTGTATTAAATGCATGTGCCCAAGAATTTGTCGAAGGTAATCTCATCCATGGCAATGGCCCCAGTGAAGAAGCTAGCTATTTGTGGTGGCAAACCAGTTGCCTACGGTGCTTCTCCAACTTTAAATGCTTGCTCATGTCAAACTTTTCTGTTTTCCTACTAAAATCATCAAAAGGCCCCGATAAGTATTACAAAAGGGCTAGTAAAATCATCAATGGGCTTTGGTAACAAATACAAAAGGGCAAATTTAACACCTCAATATTTGGTAATCACTCATTTTAAACGGTCATAGAGATTTTATTGTTTGAATAACTGATGTTAAATCTCACATAATTGGATGGCTATTATTTCTTCTTATTGTGTTACTCATAAATTTGCCTTGAGTACTCATCGGTTGATATTAAGGGTCCGTTTAGTTAGGGGAAAATGAATTTTTGAAAAATGAATTTTTGGAATTTATTTTCTAATTTTTCCTTATTTAGACATTCAAAAATTTTGATCAACAGAAAAATAAATTCTAGTTAACCAGAAAGTTGTATTATTTTTAAGAAAAATAACTTCCCATTTTAAAAAACAGAATTCATTTTCCTTGTTACTCAGTATATCCATACCCATATCCAAACCCAAACTTTTTACCTTCTCATCTTATTACATAATCGTGATCACAAATAAAATTTATTTTTATTTATTAAATATTTTATAATGGATGCTTTATTTTTATTTATTAAAGTTTAGGTGCACATTTTTATACAATATTTACTAAAATATTCTCTTTTTTTATCTCATGATGGATATTCTATTATATAATATTTCGTAATAATTAATTAAATTAACTATCTAAATCTATGTATAAGATTTTGTAATACCTTTAATATATATTTTATTATTAGAAACTAATCATTATTGAACTATTGGGCACCGAGAATAATAAAAATTTTATTAAATATTTTTTAAAAGATAAGTAAAATTATAATAATTTTGAAGTAAATAATTTTAATTTATTTTAAATAGAATTAATTTTTCTTTGTGTATCAAATACCAGAAAATATTTTTCTTTATGCACCAAATAATAGAAAATTAATTCATTATCCAGAAATATGTTTTCTTAGAAAAATATTTTTTAAAAATTTTATTTTTTCCTAAACTAAACGGATTCTAAATTTGCCTTGAGTACCATAAGGTTTTATCTATGGTACTCAAGGCATATTTATGATTACCAATGAGTACCACAACAAGAAGAAATAATAGCCATATATATATTTTGAGAAAAAAAGTTATAAAAGTGTAAAAATTTAATTTATTTTACTTATTTTAAATTATATGTTATGATTTATAAATGAAAATTATTTAAAATATAGTATAGGTATAAAAATAGTATATATAATTAAATAATTCAATTAAGTTATATTTCTGACTTATTGAAAATACTTTATAATAAAAAAGAAAATATTTGTGCTATATTCATACAACTCAATGAAATAGAAAGTGTCCGAATTGCAACCCCTTGAAAAATTTTAATTAACATGTATTTAATTTAAAATATAATTTAAAATTGATATAAAAATATAGAAAAATTTTAAATATATAAATTTGATTTTAATTTTTTATCATTTATATAAAAAAATAGAATATGTAAGTATATAATTTGATTGATGCTTTCTATATTAAATTTTAACTTATTTAAAATATTTTTATAACTTAATTAAATATATTGTGTTATCTATGCACTACTTAATAATAATAACATCTAAGTTGAAATAATCATGATAAACATGAAAAAAGAGAAAAAATATGATTGAGTAAATAAAAAGAAGAAAAATAATGTGTGGGTTTAAAAGTGATATAAGAGCTGGAAATGAATATATAGTTAAATAATTTAATTAAATTAAACATTTGGCATATTTAAAATAAAAAAATAATATTATATGTATATTGCCTAGTAATATTAGCATTTAAGCCATAAATAATATAATTGAATATCAAAAATAAAAAATATATAATAGAGCAAATAAGTGGACGTGACTAATGTCAAGTAATATAAAAGTCGAAAATAGATTATAAGTAATTTGATTAATTTATTTAAAATATTTATAATAAAAATAAAATATATTGTGTGATATCTATCCTACTAAATAATAAGCTGTAAATATTAGAGATAAACATAAAAAAATATAGAATAATATAAATAAAAAGAAAACGGCGCGTGAGTTGTAAAGTTTGAATAAAATCTCAATTGATATATATATATATATATATATATATATATATATATATATATATATATATATATATATATATATATATATATATATATATATATATATTATTTCAAATATAACACTAAAAAAGTAATATTTAGAAAATGTTAATAAAGTTTAACTAAATAAATTTTCTTTTAAATTTTAAATATTTTCATTAAATAATAAAGTATATAATTAATTATTTCCTTAAATATTTTTATATTAAATTTATAGTTTAATTAAAATATTGTTATAGCAAATCTAACATATTATATCTATAATTTTTTGTCACATAGTGTCTAAGTTATAAATAATAATAGCGAACAAAAAATTAAAAAAAGTAAAATATATAATTGAACAAATGAAAAAAAAAAGAGAAAATGAGTTATTTGTAAAGTAATACAAGAAATAAAAATAAAATATATAATTAATTAAATTAAATTAATTTTTTAACGAATTTAAGATATTTATATAATAAAAATAAAATATATCATGTGGTGCATATATTTTTAATTATATTAGTGTATGAATTGTAAACAATAGGAATATATAAAAAGAAAATAAAATTATGTTATAAAGCAAATAAAAAAGAGAGAAATAATAAATAAGCTATAAAGTAATATAAGAATTGAAAATATAACTTTAATTAAGTAATTCAATTAAATTAAATTTTTTGCTTATTTAAAAAGTTATAAAAAATAAAATATATCATATTATATATACATTTTCTACTGATATTAAGATTTGATTTATAAACAGTAAAAGTAAACACGAAAAAGAAAATGCCAAAAAATGCAATAAAGTAAATAAAAATAATAGAAAAATTAATATACTGTAAAGTAATATAAAAGTTAAAATTAAATATATAATTAAATAATTTAATTAAATTAATTTATTTAAAATATTTTTACAATATAAATAGAGTATATTATGTTATATTTATGATATTCAATTATATTAAAGTTTGAATTGTAAATATTATGAATGAATATGAAAATAAAAATGCAAAAAAGTAAATGATGAAACAATGCATAAAACCTTGAGAAAATTCTAATTAATATATATTTTATTTTAAACATGACAATTAAAATTGATATTGTATTAATTTTTTTTATAAAATTAAAATAAATAAAATTAATTTTATTTTTCATATATTTTTATTAAAATTAGAATATATAATTAATTATTTTGACTAATGTTTTTATTGCAAGTTCTTAGCGTATGTAAAATTTATTTAGAATAAAATTAAATATATAATTTTATATTTATACTATTTTTTATATTAATGTTTAAATTGTAAATAATAGTAGTAGACATGAAATATAAAAAGAAAAGAAAAGAAAAAATTTAACATAACAAATAAAAAAAGAAAACAATGACTGAATTGTAAAGTAATATAAAACTTAAAAATAAAATAAATAATTAAATTAAAATTTTAAATTATTTAAATTATTTTATAATAAATATAAAATATATACTTTTTAGTAATATTAGGATCTCAATTGCAAATAATAGGAAAAAACATGAAAAAAAGAGAGAGAGAAAACATGTCATGGAATAAATAAGAAATAGCAATATAATAAGTGAGTTGTAAAATAATATAAGAATCAAAATAGAATATTTAGTAAAGTAATTTAATTGAATTAAAATTTTAACTTATTTAAAATATTTTTATTATAGAAATAAAATATATAGTATTATATGTATATTACTATTACCATTTGAATTATAAATAATATAAGTGAATATAAAAAAATAAAGTAGATTAAAAAATAATATGTATATAATTAAAGAAGTGATTGAGCAAATAAAAAAATTATATAATAATTTGAAAGTAATAAAATATAAAAATAAATTCAATCAAAATTAAATCTTTAAATTTTTTAAAATATATTTTTAATAAAAATAAAATATAGAGAAAATTATACTTTACACACATGAATTTCACATTTTTTTACTTTATTCACTTGTGATTTTAAAAGTTTCAAGTTACCCATCATATTTTCAACTATCAACATTTTGTCTACTTTAGTTATTTTTCATTTGAGAAATAATGAATACAATAGTCAAGTCTATTGCACATGATCCCTTTAATTGTAAATGTGATCGTTTTGCACACACTTTATAGATCGCTTCTCAGAAATCAAAATTGAGACATAGAACAAATGCTTAAATCCATTTTATTCAAAATGAAGTAAGAAAATTATAAAAAAAAAGAGAAATTGATTTAGAAATTGATCAATGAACAACAAATGATTGAGTGTGAATAACAATAAAAGAGGTTGATCAATGGAGAAATTGCAAAATAACAAAAGAGGTAATGAACAATAATAACTCAATGAAGTAGGAGAAGTACTTCCAACTTAAAGTTAAAAAAGGACATAACAAATTCTACTCGATGAGTTTAGGGCTCAAGATTTTTTTTATGATATGATCTCGAGCAAGAAACCATTGTGGAGTAGATAAAAAAGTAAAACAACATCAATTTAATCTCCATTAATTTTTTTGGGTAGAAAATAACCTACGTAAGCAAAATGCTAATAATTATAATCAATAACATGTCATTTGCAACTCTTAAAACCATAGGTAGATAAAATGAAAAAGGATGAAATTACAAGTAAATGAAGTATAATTTTTTCTAAAATATATTGTGTAATGTCTATATTATTTTGTAATTTTGGCACTTGAGGTGTAATTAATAAGAGTGAATATGTAAAAAATAAGTAAATGAAATAATATATAGATATCGTAAAAGAATAATAAAATAAATAAAAAAGAAACTATATAAAGATTTGAAAATACTAAAAGGAAAATAAATGTATGCAAAAGTGAAAATAAAAAAAAAACGAGGCTTTGATTTGGGTGAGAAAAATGAAATAGTAAAGGAAGGAGAAGTTGACACGCGTCGTATGCATTAGAGAAATAAAACCTTGCTTTAATTAGTAGTTGGTGAAGACAGTAATAATGATCTGCGAAAACAAAGATAGTAGCTACGTGATTACTTGGTGGTAATGTCTCTGAATTCTCAAGCGAAGCTGTGGTGATTCTATGTGATCAAAGGGTTCTGTGTCGTGGAGGATTACATGATGGAATGAAATCATGAGATGGGAAGAAAAATGATGGAGAAAAAGAAACTGGAAAGCCACCATGAGGAAGGAGCACGGTGGCTGTGGTGGAAGATAGGAGTTCTCTCTTTTTGGGTTGCCTAATTCATTGTGGTCTAATTGGGAGGATGGAGGGTAATTTACCTTACCACATATTAATAAGCATTTTGAGATCTATTAGTAGTTTTGTTGAAGTCTAATGATAATTTTCTCTAACAAATAACTAGTAATTTGTAATTGTAATATTTCTGGCTGTTTATTTTAAACCTAATGGAAGTAAATTTTGATCAAATCTTTTTAAATATAACATAATTTTAAACGAAGAATTGTTAATTAAAGTATTATCTGTAGATAAAAACTAATTTTAAAAAATTGTTAAATTTTAATTTATCAAGATACATATTTACTGCAAAATAATCAGATTCTATATATATTATTCTTAAGTTTTAACTAAGACTTGATATCTTAAGCACAAAAATGAGACTAAAAATTAGTAATAAGGTAGCGAATATCCCGCCGTCCTCCGCAGTGGTTTTGTGTCCCTTGTTTTAAATAAAACCAGCCCAAGTTCCTGTTTTCTGTTACATAGGAACAGCACACTGATGTAACAACATCCACATCATCAGTTATCACTTATCCAAATCATAATATAAGACCTCACACATATTTGCATCAGACGATATTACTTCTGGTTGACTTGCTCTTTAGCCTCTGTCTTTATTACTGCTCAGTATCTAAAACCATGTCTGGGCTGCTGGATATATGGACGAAGGAGCTCTCCAAACTGCAGGAAAAGGATCGAACCATGTTTGAGCCTCAACGTGAACGCGTGGCCTGGCTGGGGACTTCGGCCAAATCAAGCAAACTAATAAGCCAAGTCTGCATTGTCCTGAGGCTTCAGTTTCAATGCTTGTTCAGGGGCTTAGCTCTTGACGACATCGATTTTCCTGATTATATTTCCTTTTTTTTTAATATTTTTAATAATAGAAGCAGTAATCTACTTTACGTATATACGTAAAATTTTGGATTTGAATTCTAAGTACAATGAAGAATAAATCTTTAAAAATAACAATAAATATTGCATTCATGTAATGACTATAATTAAGTACAATATTTAATACTAAGCTAAATTTTCGAATTTAATATGCACTTCCCATATTTTATCAAATTTACCCATATTTTGATTGCAATATAAATATCTTATTATTTTTTAATTTTATCCATTTGTATCAATTTTGTACTGTGATATAGAGTTAAGGGTTTATTATATATATATTTTTTATGATTAAAATATCTATAGCCTCCATATATTATATCTTATGTGTAAAAAATTCTTAATGTTTAAAATATACAATTAGGCATTCAAACTGTATTTAATATGCAGAAAGCCTCCAAAACCTAACAGAAGGTGCACATGTTTGTCAAAAAGTGGCCATTTTAACTAGGATTAACATCATTCCTTTGATTATTCAAAATATTAGGTTCCCCAATTGTAAACACTAAACACATACAACAAAGTATGGACAGAAAATGGAGACATCAAAAAACTTGTTAATGTGGTGTGCTTCTAGTTCATTCAAAGAATAATCCTTGTACAAGTAATTAAACTAATTAATGTGGCATGCTTCTAGTCCATAAAGAGTCTCCTCGAAAACTTCTTATTGTTTTTAATGGTTAGAGATGGTCTCCATGGGACGCTTGAAATTGCCTATGATAACTTCAGCACTTGTCAAGCAACTTAGGTAGTGGATGGATAATGTTGTAGCCTACCTTTCATCAATTGGATCTTTCTTCTTGGCCCAAATTATGACAAGAGAAAAGCCCATCAAAGACATAATTACAGTCTGCAAGAACAATTTGCCACTTATTTTTTGGTTTAGATTTCGGTAATCCTAGGTATCCACGATCCAGATGCTAAAATAATAATATTTGAGTGATAGAATGATTAAGTTCTGTTAATCTATACAATAATAAGATAGTGCATTTTAATTTTTTGCTTTATATTTGGTAATTATCTTCTAAAAGATAAAAAATATAAAGAAAAAATCAAAATGCACTGCCAATGCGTCAATGAACCAAAATCATTATATTTCATTTTACCTATGCATTGCTGTGCAAATGAACAAACTTGAATCATTCTTTTATTTAGATGCTATAATTTTAGCATCTAAACCATGGATGCCCAAACAATTAAAGTCTAACCTTTTTTGCAATAAGCTTATACTATTCAAAGTAAACTTCTTAATGAAGATTAAAAATGTAATAGTAAACCGCCCTAAATGCATGAAACCTTTTTAATTTCCAATTAAGAAATTATTAAATCTGTTGTGTTTGCATGAACAAGCAATAAAACCAATTTCAACAGCATTTACGTTGCATGCACACAGGGAGACTAGATATTATGATCTATTTTGACTATAATTGGAGGAGAAAAGTGTTAGGAAAAACTATCATAGTGAAAAAAATAAATTATTTGCTTAAGTCATCTTTTTTCATATGTATAATAAAATATATCACTACAAAATATTGTAAGAAAAATAAATCAAGAGACTAAAAATTTTTAATGTAGAAAACTTTTTAATGTAAAAGTAAAAATTACTGGACCCAATCCAATAAAAAATTCACTAATAAAATAATGGATACAAGTCTTCTTAGAAATTTTAGAAAATAACCAATGTAATAATTCTTCATCAAAATAGGTAAAATTCTCAACAAAGTTAACATAATAATTAATTGTACACCTTCATATTCTTCCTCTATGCCATCCTGCTCTGAAGCTTTAATTCATCTTGTAAGAAATTTGAGATGCTTAAATTTTATGCCTTTTTTTTTTTCATGGAGCCCAATCCTCCCTAAGCCATATATATATATATATACAGATTAAATGGATTCCAAAGCCTTCACTCTTAAAGACATACGAAAGTTCAAATTTGGTTTGCTAAGCCCAATAAGCCATATTACAATTTTTCCCCACACGTCTCTCTTTTTTTCTTATCTCTTATGTTTTTTCTCCTTTACACAAGAATAATAAATATAAAGAAACTATAGGTCCACTTAGAAGGAACCCTCACTAACAAATCTTGCCTTTCTAACTAAGTAAGGAATATCGTTATTCCGACTATTAAACAATATGCTTCAAGCTTTTCTTTTGATAAAAGTTTAGTCAATATATTAGCACTATTATCATCTATATGCACTTTCTTAAGTTCTAGGAACTTATTATTAAAAGTATCTCGTATCCAATAATAATGAATATCAATATGTTTCAACCCTATATGAAAAACATAATTCTTACTAAGGTGTATTGCATTATAATTGTCACAAAGTAAAATATAACAATCTTGCTTAAATCCAAGTTCTTGAAAAAACTTCTTCATCTGCAGCAACCTTTTACATGTTTTAATTGCTACAATAAATTTTGCTCTATTGTTAAAAGAGCAACACATTTTTGTAAACTAGATTGCCATGCCACTGCTCCTCCTGCAAACTTGATTAATTAACTAGAAGTTGATTTACGAGAATCAATATCCCAATCTAAATATGCATTAGTAAAACCAATTAGCAATAATTTTTCATCTTCAAAACATAAGCTCAAATTAGTTGTACCTCCAAGATATCTCATAATCCATTTTACAGAATTCCAATGCTTTTTACCAAGATTTAAGAGAAAATAACTTATTGTATCAATAGCATTAGCAATGTCAAGTTTAATACATACCATAGCATACATTAAACTTCTAATTGCTCAAGCATAAAGAATTCTTTCCATATCTTACTGTTCTTTATCCATTGTTAGACATTCTTAGTATTTAGTTTAAAATGAATAGCAAGAGAACTTGAAATAGCTTTGACATTTTTCACACCAAACTTCTAAAGTACCTTTTTTATGTATTTCTTTTGTAACAAATAAAGCTTTCTTACACCTCTGTCCTGAGTAATCATCATGCCTAAAATTTGTTTGGCCTAACCTAGATCTTTCATGGCAAAAGATTTACTTAATTATTTCTTCAATTTAGTAATTTTCACAAAATTTTTGCTAGCAATCAAAATATTATCAATATAGAGTAAAGGAATAATAAAATCATCATTAGAGAATTTTAAAACAAATACACAATAATTAAAGGTTATCTTGTATTAATCATACTCTCCTATAACTGACTTAAACTTCTTATATCATTATCTAAAAGCCTGCTTTAACCTATAAAGACTCTTCCTTAATCTACATATATAGTTTTCCTTTCTTTTTACTTTAAAACCCACTATTTGCTCCATGTAAATCTCTTATTTTAAATCACTAAAAAGAAAAGCTGTCCTAACATCCATTTGCTCAATTTTTAGATCAAGACTGGTTGCTAAGCTAAATATTATACAAATAGAAGACATCTTCACAATAGGAGAAAAATTTTACTAAAGTCAATTCTTTTTCTCTAACCAAATTCCTTCATAATTAATATGTCTTTATACTGAGACTTATCATTCTTTATTTTATATGCCCATTTATTCTTCAAAGCTTTTATACTTTCAAGTAATTTTACTAACTTATAGGTATAATTTTCTTGCAAAGATTTCATTTCATCTTATATAGCTTCAATCTACTCACTTTTATGTTCATCTTTCATAGCCTCATCATAACATTTTGGCTTTCCTTTAACAATCAAATGAACTAACCCATTTTCAGTATACTTTGTAAAAGGTTATCTAATTCTAGTGGATCTTCTAAGTGCAATAAGTAGAGCCTCTAGTGTTAGTTATTCATCATATACATTTTGTGTAAGGTCATTGCATCAATTGCATCATTCTTAAAATTTTAAATTTTAACTTTATTTTGCTCCTCTTTTAGATAAACTATATCTAAGTTAGGTGATGGTTTACTGTGCTAAGGTACCGCCACTTTTTTCTTACTAATGTCCATCAATATTTGATCTTCTACAAACACCTCACCCTTACTTCTGATCAACTTCTTTTTAATAAAATCATACAATTTTAAGCCAAATTCATCTTCATCATAACCTAAAAATTTATATTACTTTGTATTCATATCAAGCTTAGATATCTTCTCTTTAGAAATATGTACAAATACTTTACATCCAAAAATTCATAAATAATCATAAGAAATATTCCTCCTTGACCAAACCTCTTTTAGCACTTTAAACTGCAAAAGAACACATAGAGAGTGATTCAAAATATGTATAACTATATTCAAAGCTTTAGTCTAAAATGTTTTTAGTAGTCCAGCATGTGAAAGCAAACATCTAGCTTTCTCACCCAATATTCTATTCATCATTTTAGTTAAGCCATTTAATTAAGGAATCTTTAATGGTATTTTCTTATGTTTAATACCTTATTCTTTGCAATAAGCATCAAAAGGCCCTAAATATTCACTTCTACTTTCAATACATATGCATTTCAACTTCTTCCTTATTTCTCTTTCAACTAGTGAAATTATTTAAATACGTTAAACATTTAATCCTTTATCTTCAATATGTATACCTATATCTTTTTTAAGTGATCATCAATTAATATAGCAAAATAAAGAAAACCATTAAGTGTCCCTATATTTATAGGATCATACACATTCAAATGCACCAATTCAAGTATCTCTGATTTTTTGAAAGGTGAATGACTCTTAAAAGTTACTTTATTTTGTTTTCTAGCTAAATAGTGATCACACTTCTATAAATGTGAACTCTACACTCTATATAATGTATCTCTTTTAACGAAGATAGCAATCTTTTTTTCACTCATATGACATAATTTTTTATACTATAAGTCAATCTCATCACTTAACTCCATATAATTAACAATATGTCTAATAATTTTTATTGAGTTAAGAAAAGTATAGAATACCTTAAACCTTTAGCCATAATTATAGAATTCTTGGTAAGCTTTCATTGTCACATGAGAAACAATTATCATAGCCTTCATCGTAAAGTTTACTCACAGAGAATAGGTTCAATTGAATGTTTGGAACATGTTTTACATGCTTAAAGATTAATCTGATTCCATTAAATATTTATAAAATGATATCTCTAATACAACACACTTTATTGAACTCTCATAAACTAATCTTATATCTTCAAAATCACTAGGAGTATAAGACATTCTATATATAATATAAGTAGGGGTACCACTATCAATTATCCAATTGATTTTGTTCTCTGTAAAGTTGACAACATTATCTTCATAAACTAAAAGAAATTGATTAACTGTTGTATTAGCCTGATCTTTATTACTTTCATCTTCTTTACCTTTCTTGTTTTGTATAATTTTTATTTTTATTATCTTTCTTTAATTCTTAGCAATATTTCATGATATGTCCCTTTTTACTATAATAATGACACTTAATATTTTCAAATATTTTCTTAAACTTGCTCCTGCTCTAATCTTTATTCCTTATACCTTGACTTTTACCGCTCTCTCAATACTTAGCAATTATAACATCTGGTTATGATGAACAACCTTGTAATTTCTTTCTCAACTCTTTATTCAAAATGCTATTTTTAGCAATTTCAATTGTCATCATACTATCTGGGATAGAATTAAATATAGACATTCTAAATGTCTCTCATGGGTTTGGTAAAATCAAATCTTAAACCTCATCTTCAAATTTGATACTTATAGTAGAAAAGTAATTAATAATTCTTTAATACTTATTTAAGTGATTTTTCATTAAAGTGCCATTTAGATGTTTTATGCTTATCATTTACTTTATTAGGAATATTTTATTATTCTCAATCTTTTTGGCATATAACTTTTTTAAGTTTTATCACAATGTGCAAGCATGTTTCTCCTCTTCAATATGATTTCACACATTCTCTTTTATTCATTACTTGATATATCCATAAACCTGTTTATGCAACAGATCCCATTCTAAATCTAATTTATTTTCAAGTTTCTTAGTAATAAATATAGATAAATATTAATCTTTGGCATAAAACAAATCTTCCATCTTTCTTTTTCAAATAACATAATTTTCACCATTTAAAAATACCAGTCTACTTATATTAGTCTCCATATTTACACAACTAGAATGTTCCAAAGCCTAAGCTCTGATACCACTTGTTGAAAAAAATTACCATGGTAATATGCAACAAAAAATTAAATTATTTACTTAAATCATCTTCTCCTATATGTATAATAAAATATATTATTGGAAAATATTGTAAAAAAAATAAATTAGAAAACTAAAAAATTTTAACATGAAAACCCCTCAATGTGAGGGTAAAAATCATAAGACTTAATTCAATAAAAAATTTACTAATAAAATAATGAATATAATATCTTTTTAAAAATTTTAAGGAACAACCAATATAATAACTTTTCACCAAAATAGGTAAAGTTTTCTACAAAATTAACACAATGATTAATTAATTATTGTATAAAAACTAACTAATAGAGAAGAACAAAATCAATAGAAAAATATACACAATACTGCCAAAATTACCAACAATAACGTAACCTAATTTGATGTAAATATGGTATAAATCTTCTAGCACACTTTAGCAAAATTATACACCTTTCTATTCTTTCTCTATGCTATCCTGCTTTAAAGTTTCAATTCATTTCACACAAAACCTCAAATTCCACATTTTTTACTTTGCCTAATCCTCCTTAAGTCAAATCAATATATATATATATATATATATATATATATATATATATATATATATATATATATATATATATATATATATATAAAAGCCTTATTTGATAATTAATTACATTAACACTTAATTGATTTAATTAGTTATTAGTTAGTAGTTAATTATATTAGTTAATGATATTAACTATTTAAATAAAAATATTTAGTAGAATTAATTATTTATAATTAGCTGTTTGTATATAAAATGATATATAAAGATATAAGTATATTTTATGAGTTATTTAAGTATTCTTTTATTTTAATATTTTAGATTCTATATATTATTTTTAAGATTAAATTTTTTAAAAAATAATATAACATTATGAATTATTATATATTAAATATTTATTTAAAATTAAATTAATATAATTTCTATAGTTGTTATTTTTTAAATAAATTAATAATTATAATTATTTAATTTTCATGTAAAAATAATATTATAATTTTTCTATAAGAAGGATAAAGTTGAAAATATAAAAATTAATTAAGGGCAATATAGTTATTTTATGGATTATTTCTAAAACAATTATTTCAAAATACTACCCTTTTAGTATTTTAAAATTAGCTAATTTGAGGAAAATCTACTAATCAAATCAACTTATTGCCATATACCAGAAATAACTAATTTAGCAAGTTAACTAATTAGTTTTGATCAAATCAACTATAAGCCACTTGAATAACCATTTGCCAGACAAAGGCACAAACGGATTCCAAAGCCTTCACTCTTAAAGACATACAGAAGTCCAAATTTACCTTTCTAAGTCCAAATAGGCCATATTACAATTTTGCCTTGTATGCCTTTCCTTTTTTTTAATCTCTTATATTTTTTTCTTTTTTATACAAGAATAATAAATATAAAGAAAATATGGGTCCATTTAAGAGGAACATATAACTAATAAAAAGATACAAGAACTTACAAAAATTGCAAGATTCACATTTACTATTAGATCTTGAAAAATCAATTGACAAGAGTTAAGGCGAGAAAGCTACTTCGCATTCCTTCCATGGGATAAATACTAAATAGCTTTGATAATATGCTATGATAAGGATTATATGGATGACAAACTAACAATGGAGAAAATGTGCACTTGTCTAATAGGAAGTTGTTCTTTGTAGTACCTTATGTATATTGAAGCTGAGTTTTTCAAGCTAAAAAATCTAGGCATCCAACTCTTGGATCCTCTAGAAATTTCTTTTCTTTCATTAGCAATGGCACGAGCTTCACTACCTAAAGGAAGCATAGATTTTAGTTTATTCTAAACAAATTTTAAAAGTCTCTTGACTCTATTAAGAACTTAACTGCTTTCTTATTAAATTTTAGCAAAAAACCTAATTTGATCAGCTTAGAGAGTGGAAAAATGAGATTAACATTCTCACATAATATATATATATATATATATATATATATAGATTTCTTCTAAGAAACATGTAGCATATTTTTATCATGTCTGCATTTCCACTGCTTTAATCCATCTTTCATGTGAAAAATATTAAACTTTCCTTTTTTTAATGTATTATTCTATTTTCTTTCTTAGGAAGAATCCCTTCTAATGATAAGCACAAACTATAGCTCACAGTGAGTGGATATATCATCTGGTGGACAGAATGGTAATCGAAATTTTCAATATCAAAAGAATGATGTTGATCCTAGTTAAAGTCACAACATGTGAGAAACACCTACACCTATTAGAATTTTAGTTGGAGAGATAATAAAAGGGGTTTTCATTAGATATAATTTGAATGTTAATTAAATCTTTTTAAATATTAGGAAATTTTTTGCATACAAGGTATAGTACAAAAGAATTATGTATATTTTAACTTTTTTATTGTGAAATAACAAATCTAAATTAGCTTTTTTTTAGATAATAAAAGAAGGTTCAGAACATCAAAATATTACATTTTATTTAAAAATGAGTCTCTCCTAAATACAAGCGAAAGTGGGGTTATTTGTGCTATAAGTAATTTACTAATCCATATTAACCTAATATATTTTTAATCTAACCAAGCCTATTTATAAAATTAGAAAGATTTGGATTTAACTTTTAACCTATTTTTATAAAATAGATTAAGTTAAATTAATTAAAACCTAATTTATTAGTTATTAAGACCTAAATAGGCTTAAAAGTTAGATCAAGCCTTTCAAAATATCAAATTAATAGTAAAAAAATATAAATTTAAAATTTTGAATAATGAAAATTATTTTGTAATACTAGTAATAAAAATAATAAAAATTATAATAATGAAAAGTAATAATGATAAATATAATATAATATAATATAACAATAATTAAATGTGTAAATAAATAAATTGAATCTAACCCTTTATGTAATAGTTATAAATTAATTCAAGATTCATAAAATTTTTTAATTATATTATAAATAAATAAAAAATTAACAATAATTTATTTATAAATGATCTAATTTCAATCTATTCATTTGTCACCCTCTTAAAGCTGTTCAAATAATTATTATATTTTGCAATCAAAGGGAAGGTACTTACTTTATTAGAGAGATAATGCATTATTTTAATTTCACATCCATGTTAAGCCATCCATTTTGAATGTTAAATTTTTATTTTAGGTGAACCACAGTGCATTCACATGTTTAAATGTCATTTTAGTCATTTTTTATTATATTAAAATGGTACATATAATCTTTTTCAAAACTCTATTATATTGTGTAAAAAAATTTAATTTTTATTATATATAAAAATTTTATATACATCTTTTCCATATTTATTAAAAATAAAAAATCTAAACTCATCTTAAAAGTAAGAAAATAACTAAAAGTAAAATAGGAGTAAAAAAAATTGAATGATGCATAGCTTCATAATGGAAGTGTCAAAAAAAGATAGGATGGTTGAAAAAACTCTTTCTTCTGAAGAAGTTGATGCTCTTTCAAGGGGCAAACAAAAATTGAATGGTACACAGCTTTATAATGAAAATAATGTTGTAGAAAATGATTTTCTTGGTAGAACAAAGGCTCCAAAACTCAATAGTTACAAAGATCACCTTATTGGTCTTATTCAAGGTGCTTATAAGAAAGCTTTCTTTTCTAATTAACTGATGGAGGCAAAAACTAAGAAACCACTAACAAGAAACTTAATGATAGTAGGGTAGTTTTCACTATGCTTGATTGTTGGGAAGATAAATTATATAAGCCATGGAATTTTACTTTAATTGGGAAGTTATTTAGAAAGAAGGTCAGTTTTCAATATTTGAATTATAAGGTGAAAGCTATATGCCAACCACAGGGCAAGCTTTCTATATTAGAGGTAGGAAATGATTTCTTCATATTTCAATTTGACTTGTAGTCAAATTACTTGAAAGTGCTTAGCGGAGGACCATGGTTTGTGTTAGAACATTTCTTGGCTTTGCATAAATAGGAACAATTTTTTAAACCTTCAATAGTTAATTTATCTTCCGTTAATGTTTTGATTCAGTTACCTAAGCTTCCAATTGAATTTTATAATCTGTATATTTTAACTCAACTTGCTAGTGCCATTGGCTTTGTTTTGAAAATAAATTCTCATACTTTGCTTTGTGATAAAGGAAAGTATGCTAGAATTTATGTTCAAGTTGATATTAGCTGACCTTTATTCCTTTATAATTATATTGGTGATTTTAAACAATCTTTTTTATATGAAGGCTTGAACAAGATATGTTTAACTTATAAAAGAACTAGATATAAAAAATCTTATTACTTGTATTCCCAAACACCCTCTATTGCTGATATCCAACCATGTAATGTGGAAGCAAATAGTGTTTCACAACCACAAGGAGAAGCCCAATGTAATCTTCAGTTGTTGTTATATAAAGACACCATTATGAGTGACTAGAGTAAAGGCTCAAGAAAGCCGATTCTCACAAGATGCTTATGGCACCTAGATTTTAATAGAAAAATGGAGAAATAAAAATCCTAAGAAATAGGCTGCAATATGGAAAAATGAACCCTAAGTACCATTTAAACCTTTTAATAAAGATGGTAAAAAGCCTTTATTTTCTATAGGCAAATCAAACAAAAAGACAAGTAAGCTTTAAATAGTTATAATAAAAAAAATACAAGTTTATAACTTTCTCAAGTAAAAAATGAGGTATGACGTGGAAAAAAAACCGAAATAATAAAACCTCCTCTTAGTAAATGTTTATTAACTCCTAATTTTAGAGTCAAAATCACTTTACTAACCCCACTTTTCCTAATGGTGACAAATAGCTCCTCTTCCTTAAGCTCAGACATAGAAGTAGTTTAGACACCCAATGACAAAATTATGTAAGGTTATCTAGCTAACAACAAAATCATGCAAATAGATTAGAAGATGTTAAAATGAATCTCGATAAATCCAACATATGTGATGAACACCTTCAACCTAATGATGCTACAAGCAGGAAAAGATATTTATCTTTACAAATGCCTACCAAATGCTAATGATCTTTATCCTCTCAAAAAGAAGGAGGAGAACTAACTGATTCCACTAATCATCACTCATAAGGATAACAATTCGAGTTGGGTTTGCCTCAAATGCAATTAAATTTTCTAATGTAGAACGAAAAGCCTTTTATTTGGTTTCCTTTAGATCAATTTCATATGGCTACCAGGAAGACATAGTAGCAAATGATATAGCTCCAAACTCTGATAATGGACAAAAAGAGTTGCCAAAAATTGTTTAGGGGGCAAATAAAAAATAACCCTTTTTCTCCCCTAACCCTAATGCTCCAAGATAATGATGATGCTTAAAAACTAGGTTCTTTATGGTTAGGAGTTTTATGGCTATATCATAGCTTAGTTCAACTTTGCCCTTAAATTTTTTATCTCTAATTCTTATATACTTAGTATTCATATGAACCTTAATCAAGTAAGGATAGGCGCTTGGAATGTGTGTGGTGCATGTTACCTTAATTTTCAATGGATTGTTCATGAATTTATTACTCAGGAAAAAATCGATATTTTGATTCTTATTGAAACCTAGATTGATGGTCTTAAAGCTTTTAAAATAGTTGTTGCCTTACCTTTTTCTAATTCTATCATGATGAATATAATTTGATTTACTGGGGGTATCTGGATTCTTAGGAATGAAAACAAACTAATGCTTAATATGGTCAATAAAATAGAATAGGAAGTATATGCCATTGTTAAGGTAAATCCTAACTCTACTGATTAGCTATTGTTTGGTATTTATGCAAGCCTTAGACTAGCTTATAGGAAAATTCTATGGAATAAATTAAAATTGATTGCAAACCTACATAGTTATCCTTGGTTAATGATGAGAGATTTTAATAAAGTCTCTTGCGAAGATGAAAAGTTTGGAAAAGCACTTATAAATGTAAATAAAGTTAATTTATTCATAAAATATTTAGATTATTGTAACCTAATTGATTTAGGCTTTTCTAGTCCTTTCTTTATTAGAAAAGCTTTTTAGATTTGAAACATGTTGGTTAACGCACCCTGATATTTATGCCTTGGTTGAGAATACATGGTCATTAACCCTTCCTTTAAATTAGCTTGTAAATCTATTTAAAGAAAAATTTTTATGGTGTAATAAAAATGTTTTTAGCAATATTTTCTATATATAAAAAAGAAAATTTTGGCAAGGATAAAAGAAGTTCAAAATGCTTTGAATATTTCTCCCTCAGAATCATTAAATAAACTTGATAAATCCTTTTAAGAAGAATTCTTACTTATCCTTAGATAAGAAGAGGAATTACGAGCTTTGAAATCTAAAATGGAGTGGATAAATGATGGCAATTGGAATACTCGTACGTATTATTTATCCATAATTATTAGGAGAAGAAATAATAGAATTACCTGTTTAAAAGATAATGCTAGGGAATGGTTGATAAATACTAAAGAAGTGCAAAATTTTATCCTTTTAGCGTTTTAACATAGATATAAGACCACATTTTTTATAGTTCCTGTGTCTATCTCTTAGCCAAATTTTTGGAAAATAAATATAGATCAAACTATCAGAAATGGTTTAATTGATATTCCTAATAGGAAAGAAATATGGTTTGCTTTAAAAGCTCAGAAAGCTACTAAAACTCTTACTTCTGATAGTTGCATTCAAGTTTTTTCCAAAAATTTTGGTACCAAGTTAGTAACTTTATGTGTAATTGTGTAATTCAGTGTTTTCAAACTACTTATATTCCTCAATGGTTAGATGAAACTCTAATTTGTTTAATCCCTAAAGGTAAATTTCATGAAACTATTAGCTCTTATAGACTAATTAGTTTATATAATACTATTCTAAAAATTATTTCAAAAATTCTTTCAACTAGATTGAAATCTCATCTTGAAACTTTTGTTTCCCCATTTCCATTAGCTTTTGTTCAAAATATGAAACCATTTAACAACATAATTATTCTTCATGAAATTATCCATACTATTGATAGGTTTAAATCTAGAACTAGTTTTATGATACTTAAATTAGACCTAAAAAAACCTTATAACTTTTTGGAATGGCATTTCATTAGGCAAGTCCATGAATTTTTTGAATTTCCCTCCAAATGGATTAAATTGGTCATGAATTTGATTTCAAATGTTTCATATCACATTTTGCTTAATAGAGGAAAATTGGAATCTTTTCAACCTTCAAGGGGACTTCAATAGGGAGACACCTTATCCCTTTATCTCTTTATTTTGTGTCTTGAATATTTACATTATATGATAAGGGATAAGGTGGAAAATAAATCATGGGATCCTATTAAGTCTAGTAAGCAAGGTTTAAAATTTTCTTATTTGTTTTATGTTATTAATGTAATACTTTCCTTTAAAGCAACTTTGGAAAACTGCATCACTATAAAACAAGTTTTGGATGATTTCTATGCTATTTTAGGACTTAAAGTTAACCTTGATAAATCTAAGATTTATTTCTCTAAGAATACTAACACTTTTATGAAAGATCAACTTAGTAATATTTTGGGTATGAATTATAATGATACTTTAGGCAGATACTTAGGAGTTAATATTAAAGCTAATTATAACTCTGCTGACTTCTATAATATTGTGGATGAAGTTAGGCAAAGGATTAATTCTTGGCAATTTTGATGGCTATCATCTACAAGAAGATTAATTCTTATCAACTTTGTCCTTTCAGCTATTCCCCTTTACAATATGTCCTGTACTAAACTTCTTAAAAGCTTAAATAACAAGCTTGATCAGTTATTAAGAAATTTTCTATAGGGAGAAAGTGTGAATAATGTGAAAATACCTTAGTTAAATGGAATAGGATAGCTTTGCCTAAATATGCTGGAGGTTTAGGAATTCAAGACTGTGAATCTATAAATTTGGCTAGGCTTACTAAAATAGCTTGGAACTTTATTCAAGATGATAACTCTCTGTAGGTCCAAGTTCAAAAGAAAAAATACCTCCTTAGGCAACAAAGCACTTATCTAAATTTGAATAGAAACCATTCTCATAATTTGAAAGCTTTGATAACTACTTCAGACATAATCAAAGTTGCTTTGAAATGGGTTGTTAGTACAAGGGAAAAATTAATTTATGGAATGATTTCTAGGTTGAATTAACTCCATTACATAACCAAATTCAAAGCCCAATTTCTCAACAAGAATTAAATCTTATTATAAGGGATTTCTTAGTTGATGGAGCTTGGAATTTTAACTTTGTTTCCTTTGTTTTTCCTGAAAAAATCCAAGCTACAAGTTTAAGTATCCTTTTCAATATTATGGGAATGAATAATAGATTAGTTTAAGGTTTATTAAAGTCAAGAATTTGTACTAGCAAAAGTGTTTACACTTTTTTGAAAAAAGATGTTCAACCTTATCCTAACTTGACATTGAAATGGATTTGGAAAATTCCACCCTTGCTTAAAATTTTATTTTTTATTTAGTTAATAGTTTTAAATAGAATCTTCTTATTAAAAGGGGGATAGATGTTTTTCCAATTTGTCAGTTGTGTAAAATAGGTATTGATTCAACCGGGCATATTCTTAGGAAACGTAATTTTGCTATAACCCTATAGAATATCTTACCTTATCCAACTCCTTGTCAAAATTCTATCCATTCTGATTTCTTGGATTGGGTACATTTCAACCTCACTTCCTTTGAGTTTTGTTCTAATTTAAATATTTTGTGGGCAACAATGTTTGCTTTTGGTTTATAGAACCTTTAGCTTAATAGAAACAAAAATATCTTCCAAAATAACCAAGGAGAAGCTAATCTTAAACAACTTAGCGTGAAAATATAAGGAATGAAAATATTATAAGGAATGAAAATATAGATTGGATAATAAGAAGTTCAAGGGAACTGGGAGTATGATCCAATTAGGTAGCCAAATAGTGTGTATTGAGAGATGGCATTTTATTAGTTCTTAATAAGGGTTTACTCTCAATTGTTATTAAATTAGATGTATTATCAGTAGTGAATGCTATTGAAAGTGCTAATCCTCCTCTTCTTTCCTTTGTTTTCAGCCTATATGCAAATTGTAAAGAGTTGCGGCAAAAATGTGAAAATTTTAAAATTAGTTATATTTATAGGGAAGCCAATGAATTAGTTGATTTTGTAGGAAAAATTGCTTCCCCTTTTTGTAATGATTTCCAAATCACGAATATTTCTCCTTTTAGAACCACTTCTCTTTTGCTGAAAGATGTAACGGGGATCCTAGACTTATTTCTAATATGTGATTAATGAATTCCTGTATTCCCCCCCCCCCCAAAAAAAAAAAAAAAAAACAAAAGGAGAATTGGGAAAATTGGACTGAGTTGTCTTTTTCTATGTCTAGGTCCACTCCCTTTTGCCATTTCTCAAGCCGCCCTCCGCATCACTGTCAGCTTGTTGTTTTCTCGGGCCTAGGCTTTTGTTTCTTCCCCCTTTGCATTTCTATTTCATTCCTGAAAATTTTTGCTAAATTAAAATTTGAAAATAGTACATTTATTATATGATTCGTCCATATTTCCTGGATTTGTATTTTAAATTAACCAACTTTTCTACTTTATTCTATTGCATATGACTTTGTATAAGGTTCTGATATCGTTAACTATGAAAATATCAATATAGATCTCATTAAAGAGACTGAAAGAATAAAAAAATAATAATAATGAAAAATTACTTAAAATAGCGGTATGATTAATTTGTCAAAGAATTCTTTTTATATTATAAAATTTCGTTTATTTATATAAAGTAAAAAGAGAAAAAGAGTGACATATTATGTATATATCTTGATTAAAAAATTATAATAATTAATGATATCATAATAGATAAGAATAACTTTCTTTGTAAAAAGAAGAATATTATTTTTTTACTATATCTATGTTCAATATTAAATAAATAATTTTTTTTTAAATAATTTTTTATAATTATACTTTTACTAAATTTTTTTTTTTATATTAAAACAGATGTTGCCGGCTGGATTCAAGTTTAACTACGAGCTAGAAGCTCAATTCAAATTAAAAATAGAAATATTATATATATTGAAAATAAAATTTGATATTGGATTACAAATATAGATTAATAGTTGATATTAAATATAAGATAATGAAGTAAATTAATAAAATATTATCTAATAAATATATGTATAATTTATAACATTTTTGTGTTTAAAAGTGAATGTGGGCGTGCAAAATTAAAGTACCGTGTGTGGATCCGTAAACTTGGGACATGATCTGAGCGTGAGTTTTTTGCATACAAAGAGAAGGTGTGGCAAACGGTGATATAAATTAATAAGTTAATAACATAGCCTAAATGGAAACCAGATTGCAATTATCTTAATTTTTAAAATATACTAAACAAGCATGAGATCTATTATTTACGAAAGTGAATGGAGAGCGGCGGGACACGGAAACCATTGGCTTTCACAAGAGAAAGGGGAAGTTTCCCACAGAATATCCCAAACTGCGGGCATATCCCATCCCATCCCATGTGCCACCAATGCTTCCAAAGCTTCTACTCTATCTCTATATAAGCCTCCCCCCACTTTAATTATTTCAAAGAAAGGAAGAAAGAAAGAAAGTTTGAGTTTTAACCACAGAAATCATTGCAGTTTCAGAGAATATGTCAGCGGTGGTAGAGATATGGATGGGAGAGCTGGAAAAGCTCAGAGAGAAAGTTCTTTCAAAGAAGCAGAAACCATTCTTATCCAAAACCAAACAACAAGAGACGAAAATGAGGCCAACAAGGATGCCAAGACTTCTATTTCTGCTGCCGATGATGGTACAACCATGTCAGAGGCAACTGTCTGTTTGCTTATGGACCGCTTTGTGCCTTGGTAATTTATATATATAGATACTAGATGATGATATCACTGTATAAATTATGTTATGTGATATGGCTAGCTAAGATCAAGGATTTGAAGAGAAAACTCAGTAAATGGGTTTCAATTTCTTGTGTATCCTTTGCATTTCTTTATAGACCGCAACAAGCGATATGAACCTGCTGTACAAAATGGTTCATTAGTTGCCTTTTGGTTTTTCTTGCTATGGAAATTCTTTTGTACTTTATATATATACCTTGGTAAAGAAAGCTTCCTCTGGCATCTTTCCCAGATTTCTCATCTGTTACTTTCGAAGACTTAGGATCATGGTGAACTTTTAAATTCGTTGTCTACAGAAAGCCGGGATTTCTTACCCACGGTGCTGGGGCAGTCTAAATGCCTTTAAACATTGGAGCTAGCTGCGCGTTCTTGCAGCCAATGCAGGGAGTGATGCAACAATAACCAGAGCAGTAGCCATGACGATTCCTATGTGAGCAATTCATGATGGTTACAGCTGCTGTTTATTCGCCCATTACACTGCAGCGGGTTAAATCAGTTTAAAGTGCTAGGGTGCGTTTTAGGGAAACTAACCTGGAAAATGGTTATAAAACCACAAACATGGTTAAAAAAATAGTTTAAATATTTCATATTATATATAAAAAATTTGATATAAAATAATTTTTTAAATAAAAAATTATTTTCTTTTATTATTATATTTTTAAATATCATATTTTTTTAATTACGACTCATAAAAGTATATAAGAAAATGATATTTTTTATAAAAAATAAATGAAACTCTATGCATTAACTTTTAAAATCAGGATGTCATGACAAATTTAAAAATTATTAATTTAAAATTATTTAATTATAATTATATATTAATTAATATAATTAAATAATTTTAATCTATTTTTAAAGCTATCCTGTTATTTTGAGCTTTGAACCCTTGATATTATAAAATTCACCCCTCGTCCAAACACAAACTGTGTAACATACATAGATGTGCGATATCAGCAAATCTAGAATTTGTGTGGTTTCATGTTATGGACTCGACTCCACCAACTAATACGCCATTAGTGTAGACGATAGAGGATTAAATTCAATCAAACAGTTAAAACCATTACATATCTACCAATATACACATGATACGCTAATGACCGCAAAGGATGTTGACTCAGTTCTCCAGAAGCATCCTTGGAGAGAAATCCAACCTCAAAACTCGGTTGCAATCCAAGGGTGGGCGTGAATTTTTTACCTTTCCTTGTGAGGACCACATTTTCCTTTGATTTTTAAGATATGACCGATTCTTTGAAGAAAGAGCGTGTGGAAGATTTTAGTGGTATTTAGTTGTCCTCTCGTGTAGATATTTGTCAGCCCCAGGAAATATCACCATATGTCATCCTGCTTCCTACCACGTCATGGACGCAGACAAATATAAATTAAATGGTTTTGAGTCGTAAAGGGAAATAAAGAAGCAAATCCCTTCCACTTTTCTGGATATTTTGTTCTACATGGAAACCTTCATTTCCATCTTTGAAAAAGGGGAAAAAAAATAAAAATCCTCCTTTAACATCGGAGATGGGATAATGATACATACTCTTCCTATGAATTTTGTGTACTTATATACAAAGAATTTTGTGCGACTATGACAACATGAAGAAGAGTCCCTAATCCCTAAATTACATTGGGCTCCAGCTGCATGAATCTATAATAAAAATTTTGTTTTAACTAACATCGGACCCTTTGGACTCATGCTTCTCATACTTGTAACAATACTAAAAACATTTATTCCTACAGGAAAAAAAATAAAATAAAATAAGAAACCAGCTACAATTACTCACATGCTAACTACAATCAAATCAAAACTTATGATTCCTCCACCTGAATTCTCCTATTTACCCAAAACTAACGAATTCTCATGGCCACATATCTCTGCATTTCACAAAAATAGCCCGGAGAAGAATCATAAAGTGCTTAGCTCCTCCAGGGACGAAGTCAGGTCACAATCAGCAATCAAAGAGGGTTCCCATTTTTCCCACATCATAACCTCTCTTGCATATCTCAGTGCTTCATCAACCGTGTCAGCCTCCAACGCCGTGACAAGCGAAACAAATAGTTTTCGGCCAGTAAGAGAACGAAACATCTTCTTAAACTTGGTAGCAATATAATGAAAAGCACTTCGCGATAATGGTGCGCTATTGTTACTGCTACTGCATCCTTTGTAATTGGGGCTGATGAATGGATTGAAGTCGCAAAACCATTCGCATCGTGTTAGAGGCACAAGTTTAATCTTCTCCTCAAAAAGATCATATTTGTTTAGTATCAAAAGGAATTTCTTGTTGCTCAAGGTTGGATGTGTTACAGTGTTTTCGAAGATATTCTTGGCAGCCAACATCTTGTTGGTAGAAACTCCGTCCTTGTCTACTGTGTACTCATCGTAGTCAGTTAAGGCAACGCAGAAGAGGACAACGTCCATGTCTTCGAACATCCCCAACCAATTGCGGTTTCTTCCTACGCCTTTTTGATGAACTCTAATGAGCTGGTATCTGAAAATGAAAACATAAAATTGTGTAAGAAAACAACTAATAACCGATCCCATGCAGAGAGTTTCAATAAACTTCGTTTTCATAGCATGCCGCTTTTTATACTTGCCCTGTACTCCTCATACCATCACTCAACTTTTATTTTTACAGAAATTGTTTTAAACGGAAATTATCACAATTTTATCGGTGCTCCATTTCTAGTAACTATGATCTTTCTTAGAGACATATGTAACATAAAATTTCAAAATACTAGCTACACTTAACTTTATACACAAACTGAGTGAGAATTAACATAAGATTAGCATCTGACAGATGAAGCATAAAAAAAGTGAGAAAAGCTACCTGAGAGAAGGGTCATGTTGATAGGCTGTGTCGAAAGAGTTCTGACGACTAGAATTGGAAAATGAAAATTCCATCGAAGAAAGGCTTTTTGATAAGGTTATTCCCTCAGCATAGGTGATGTCCATGTCAGTGGGTTCATAGTTTATCTTGGAAATCTCGACAACCTGCAGCCAGAGATTTATTATTTAGAATCTTAGACATTGATAAATCCTTCCATATTCATAACCAAATAGTCTAATAATCTGAAGGATGTAGTCACCGCTAATTGTAACCACAAATTCCTGATGACAAAATTCATAATTTTAACTGATCTAAGAGATTGAATATAGAATCATTCATTGAGAAAGCATAGATTCAAGCATTATCTTACACGATGTAGAAAATAATCTGCAGCTCTAGGTAGCATTTTTAGTTCATTCCTCCGGTTGTATGTTGCCTGAATCGCTGCATCTTTCCACAGTTCCTCTACTAGTGGGGCATACTCAAGGGTAGCAGCAGGAAATATGGTATCCAATTTGCCTAACATGATATAGTTGAGGAGCAAATCCGAGAAAGCTTCCAGTCTTGGACCGATGGAATATATTGTTGTATCAGTTCTGTCGCCTGCATTTCCTGTCGCAACAACAACCAAGCCTAATCCCATAAGGTGTGGTGGGTTATATGGATCAAACAACATCATTGTGGTCTACAAAAGATAGGAAGAAAAAAATTACCGGATGTAGCGGATTCATAAACAAGCTGTCTTTCCCTCTTCTCCATCAAACTCTCTTCTTCAAATTGTTCACGCCCCTCCAGCAGTATAGCAAGGTAGGTATACAAGTTACTTTGGATTAACAACTTAATATTTTGGCGCTCATCTTCGGAGAAAGGAACATCATACATGAGCTTAGCCTATGACAAAACATTCAATCTTTATGTGTCACTCAAAACCAACATCTAAATTTATAAGAGTTATTAAGATTTACAGCCAAATACATCCCACAAAATGCAATGAATTCCGAAGGATCAAATTAGAATATATGGGATTATGGATCAAGCACTCAAAATTCATTGCTGAACCTCATGATAATTGGCAATATGACTGATTAGAACTGACACTAGATGTGCTTATGTCTGGTGTGCCTAATATTGACATACTAACCAACACATGCATACAAATCATGTGTTGTTCCAACTTTAAACAAATATTGTTCAGAATAGGACAGCTCCAAAGATGAAGCATGCAGGGAAACCTTAAGAGCAAAGACATTTTACTAGAACACAAACAGTAGTCATGCCAAGCAGCCTTACATTTTCAGGATAACTCCCATACAAGTTCTCCCTCGTGACTAGACATAACATAGTGGGCCACTATACAGGTAAATTCCAGAGATGAAGTTTGTAGAAATGACAGTTATAAATGTATATTATACCATCTACATTATTTACTGCTATGAACATTATGTACAAATGACTTTCGGAATGATGAAATTTAGAAAAACAAGGCTCGCTTTAAGCCTTTACAAAAACAATAAATTCACACAATTTATTAGCATCAATTTTCCTTATCAGGCCTCTAAGCAGAACAAGCAAATGAGAACCATGTAAAGATAAGTTCCTTGCAGAAACATCCTGACCTGTTTGAATATAGTACTTGATCCAGATTTCATAGAACCACAAAGAAGTATTTTGTAAAGTATTTTCTTTTCAAGGTTATCTTCATTTAAGCTTTTGCTAGATTCTCCACTTGAAGATTTAGAAGGAACTGGCAGAGACCGCATCGCAAAAAGCATCTTTTTCCAAGTCTATAAATGGGCATTACCATTATCATACATGAGTGATCACTATAAGAAAAAACCAAATAAGGCAACATCCACCTAGACACAGATTACCTTATCCCATATAATCCCCTTGGCACCACATTGTCCCTCTTCCTGGTATGATCCGTCTGCAGCCAACCAATAGCTTGGCCCTCCTTCGCATGGAACTCCTAATAGCTGCAAACCAATTAGAAGAGTTTGATTTCATGCTCAAAAACACATAATTGATAATGCATGATCTTGCAAAGCACAATAACCTTAAACACCCAGAGCTCTTTCTTAGTAATAGCTCGACCGTTTATTGCTACAAATGTATTTCCATTGCTTGCATTTGTCTTCAAGGGACACCCTATCTCCAGTTGAGGGCTGATGAATTGACAAGGAGGATGGCCTTCCTGTTCAATCAAGCAATATAACAGATTTGAGATTTAATTGTCAAAAACATCAATTCGTTGGTAAAACATAACTATTTTTATGAAGGTTAATTTTCACCTTTCCCCAGAATCCAGATGCTTTATCATACCAATAAGAACCAGGTCTTAGTTTTTTTGGTGGATTCGGACAGTTGATCAGTGATGACAGTTGTTGCTGATCAAGTGACTCCTCATTCACAATAACAAGTTGTCCTGGTATTTGATTTGCTCCACAAAACATTTCAGAATGCATTACTCGTTTTACCTCAAACTCAGACAGCAGTCCTTTGAGCATCCTTGAACATTTACCTAAAGTCCGACGCTTAGTCTCATCAATTCCACAACCAATGCAAGTAACACATTTTCTGCCTTCAGGCATTGACCCCATTGCTTTCAAGACACAGTTACGACAATACCTTGCGTCACAAACAATGCAAACTTCCTTCTTAGTGAAACGATTTCTCTTATTGCATTTGTTGCATATTCCTTTCTTGACATTTTTCCTCTCAAGTTTCGTTCTCACAAGCGTGCTTCCAGCCAGAGAATTCTTAAATTCTTCACTAGTTTCCAGGTCATTAGTCTCGAGGTCACGAATATTTACAATGGAGGGCCGTTTGACGTGTCTAGGAATTTCATCATTACAATCATCTTCTTCTCTAGAAGAGAAAATCTCAGAAGAAACTAAGTGAGAACTACCCGATGATTCTGTTGAATCCAAATTGGTCAGATTAATGTCAATTTGAGAAATTCTGCTTTCTCTATCATCGTCAGGCTTTTCTAACCCATATGAATTTTCATATGAGCTAGAAATTGGAAGCCTGTGTGATAAGTTTTCTGTGTAACCATCAGCATCCTTAGCGCAGCCTAATGGACCTGAGTTATCTATGATGTCTCGAGCATGTTTCAGTTTTGTGTTGGGATCATGGTTTGAATGCTTGGATTTGATAAAGGGTTGGATTAGTGGTACCAAAAACTGGTCAGCAACCGAAGGAGGAGCAGTCGTAGCTAAAGGAATTTGGTCAATTTTGATAGGAGCGGCTTCAGGGATGGAGTGATCAAGAGGAGGGCCACTGTACTCCACGGCAAACGAGTACTCAAAGTTAAAGCTATTGTCATCCTCAGGCTCAGGAACAGAAGGCACAGCAGGCCTCAGTTTTCTCAGAAACGAAGCCATGTAAGCTAAAAAAGAATCAGTCTTGTTTCACAAACCTTAAGCAGGACTAGCTAAAATCCATGAAGCATTTTGGTGATATCAAAACCATGAATCCGAACCCGTAAGCACAACCTTATAAAAGTGTTTTTCCCCCCCTTCTTTTGCGGTAGAAGTGTTGGATTATAAGAATGCAGAGAGAGAGGTGGGGCAGCAGAGTGACAATTTTCAGAGAAGAGAAGTGTAAACCGGGAGTTGTTGGTTGAAGGAAGGACCGAAGGAGATAGAAATGAACACTGAGAACCCGAGCTTTGGGTAATAATTCATGAACGCGTTAAACAAGGAATTTGACCGCTGACAAAAGGGTGGCGTAGAATTTCAAATCGACACGAACGTTTAAAACTAGTGGAGCATGCTCTGCATGAACGGCTTCGTTACGCCTTAAATTCATTATTATGCTTTATAAGTTTAACCGGGTAGCGTCTGATTGAGGAAAGTCCAGTCTTCAATACCCTATTAATTTATTAGGGTTTCATGCTCTGCTCGCGTGACACTCTCTGAACTATTAATTTTTTACCAACTCTACTACATTCCTTACTAAAATAAGATAGATTCAACTTCTTCAATATTCAAAAATTACAATTTCACCCTTTAATTTATTAGGATTTCATAGTCTATTCGCATGACGCTCTCTGAACTATTAATTTTTCACCAATTCTGTTGTATTCCTCAACAAAAAAAGGATATATTCAACTTCTTTAATATTCAAAAATTACAATTTTGCCATTTGACCTTCAATTTAATAAAAATAAAATTTAACTCTTCAATATTTTATTAATAATATATAAATAAATAATAATAATTTATACATAATAATAATATCATATATTTTATAAAATTAAATTAATTTTAATATTACATATATGATTATATTATATTTATTATTAATATATAAAATTAAAAAATTTTAAATTAATTTATACAATATGATGAAATAGCAATATGATATTCTTTAGAAATTTAGTTATTAATTAGACTTAATTTATTAATTTACTGTTTATTATTTGACAATTTAATTGTTAATGAGACTTGATTTATCCATTTATTTGATATTTTTAGTTGATGTTACTATTTGGAGATCAAACAGTAACATATTTTTCTTTAACAGTTTAATTATTAATGAAACTTGATTTATCTATTTATTTAAGGTTTTTAGTTGATGTTACTGTTTGGAGACTAAATAGTAATATGTTACTATTTGGAGATGAAACAATACTATTTTTTAACAGTTTAATTATTAATGAGACTTGATTTATCCACTTATTTGAGATTTTTTATTTATTTTTTAACAGTTTAATTATTAATGAGACTTGATTTATCCACTTATTTGAGATTTTTTATTAATATTACTATTTAAAAATGAAATAGTAATATGTTATTCATTAATAGTTTAATTATTAATGAAACTTAATTTATCAATTTATTTGATATTTTTAGTCGATGTTACTATTTAGCCAAATAGTAACATGCTTTTTTTTTACAATTTAATTATTAATGAAATTTAATTTATTTATTTATTTAAGATTTTTAGTTGATGTTACTATTTGGAGATGAAGCAATAACATGTTGTTCTTTAACAGTCTAATTATTAATGAGACTTGATTTATCAATTTATTTGAGATTATTTATTGATGCTACTGTTTGGAGACCAAACAATAGCATGTTACTGTTTAGAGACGAAATAGTAACATGCTATTATTTAGCAGTTTAATTGTTAATGAGACTTAATTTATCTATTTATTTAAGATTTTTAGTTAATATTATTATTTAAAGACCAAACAATAAAATACTCTTATTTAACAATTTAGTTATGAATGAAACTTGATTTATTCATTTATCTGAGATTTTTGGTTGATGTTACTATTTGAAAATCGAATAGTAACATGTTATTAATTAAAGATGAAATAGTAACATAATGTTCTTTGAAAGTTTAGTTGTTAATTAGATTTAATTTATTTATTTATTAAGAATTTTTTATCGATGTTACTATTTTGATATTAAATAGTAACATGTTATTCTGTAGAGATGAAATAATAATATATTATTCTTTGATAATTTAATTATTAAATAGATTTGATTTATCCATTTTTGTTAGAGTTAAGATTACTTTTTTGTAAAATTTGTGAGTTTTTTATTTCAAATTTTTTTATTCACAAAATCTTGACTTTTGAATACTATTTTAATGTAGTATAATTTTTTTAATTTTCTTAACTACAAAACAATAATAAAATCACTTATTTTTTTTTCATCGTTTTATCATTTTTTGATAAGAAATAAAAAAATTTGATTTCAATGGTATCCACCTAATAAAAAATATATAGATTGAGTTCAAAACTTTAAATAGCCATAACTTTGCACTTAATTATTCAATTGGGGTAAATTATATGTTGATTTCATGGAACTTTTCAAGATTAATGTGCTTGCAATTATTTTTCTCAATTTTTCTTTATTTTCTTGTTATTTTGATGACTTTAACCTTATTTTTCTTAATTTAAATTTATTCAAATCCTACATTAAAATTTTGTTCCTTAATTCTTTTGATAGCTAATAATGCTGTAAAAATCAAATTGCTAAAATAAATAGATAAATTAAGTCTCGTTAACAATTAAACTGTTAAAAAATAGTATATTACTATTTCATTTACAAACAGTCACATATTATTATTTAGTTTTCAGACAATAACATCAACAAAAAATTTTAAATAAATAGATAAATCAAGTCTCATTAACAATTAAACTGCTAAAGAACAGTATGTTACTGTGTAGTCTCCAAACATTAATATATTACTATTTAGTCTCCAAATAGTAACATCGACCAAAAACCTTAAATAAATAGATAAATTAAATTTTATTAACAATTAAACTGTCAAAGAATAATATATTACTTTTTCATTCCTAAATAGTAACATGTGAGGATGAAATAGTAACATGTTGCACTGTGGTTGCCAAACAGTAATATCAACTAAAAGCTCCAAATAAATTGATAAATTAAGTTTTATTAACAATTAAATTGTCAAAGAATAGTGTGTTACTACTTCACTTTCAAACAATAACAACAATTAAAAACTCTAAATATATGAATAAATCAACTCTCATTAATAATCATACTGTTAAAAAATAACATATTATTGTTTGATCTCTAAATAGTAACATGCTACTGTTTCATCTCTAAATAGTAATATTAACCAAAATTTCAATAAGTAGATAAATCAAATCTCATTAACAATTAAACTACTAAAGAACGTCTCATTAATATATTACTATTTCATCATGTTACTGTTTCATTAACAATTAAACTACTAAAGAATGTCATGTTACTATTTTATCTCTAAACAGTAATATGTTACTATTTAGTTTTCAAACCGTAACATCAATAAAAAATATCTCATTAACAATTAAACTACTAAAGAAAGTCTCATTAATATGTTACTATTTCATCATGTTACTGTTTCATTAACAATTAAACTATTAACGAACATCATATTACTATTTCATTTTTAAATAGTAATATGTTACTATTTAGTTTTCAAAATATAACATCAATAAAAAATTTCAAATAAATGGATAAATCAAATATCATTAACAATCTTGTTAACAATTAAACTGTCAAAAAATAGCATGTTACTATTTTATCTCCAAATAGTAATATTTACTATTTAATCTCTAAATAATATGTTACTATTTAGTTTCTAAACTGTAACATCGATAAAAAATTTTAAATAAATAGATAAATTAAATTTCATTAACAATTAAACTTTCAAATATTTTCATATTATTATTTCGTCTCTAAATAGTAATATATTACTATTTAATTTTCAAATAATAACATTGACTAAAAATTTTAAGTAAATGGATAAATCAAGTCTTATTAATAATTAAACTATTAAAGAACAATATGTTATTGTTTCATCTCCAGGTAGTAATATTAATTAAAAACTCTAAATAAATGGATAAATCAAGTCTCATTAATAATCAAACCATCAAAAATTAGTATATTATTATTTAGTTTCTAAATAGTAACATGCTACTATTTCATCTCTAGATAATAATATTAACAAAAAATCTCAAATAAATGGATAAATCAAGTTTTATTAACAATTAAATTGCTAAAGAAGAGCATGTTAGTATTTGATCTCCAAATAGTAACATCGACAAAAAATATCAAATAAATGAATAAATCAAATCTCATTAACAATTAAACTATTAAAGAACAGCATGTTATTGTTTCATCTCCAATTTGGTCTCTAAACAGTAACATATTACTATTTAGTTTCTAAACAATAACATCGATAAAAAAAATTTAAATAAATTAATAAACAAGTCTCATTAATAATTAAATTACCAAAGAACATTATGTTATTGTTTCATCTCTAAACAGTAACATGTTACTATTTAGAGATGAAACAATAACATCAATAAAAAATTTAAATAAATTAATAAATCAAGTTTTATTAATAATTAAACTATTAAAGAATAATATGTTACTATTTCTCTCTAAATAGTAACATCGGCTAAAAACTTCAAATAAAAAATTAAGTTTCATTAACAATTAAATTGTTAAATAGTAACATGTTATTCTTTGATAGTTTGGTTATTAATGAGACTTAATTCATTTATTTATTTAGAATTTTTTTATCGATGTTACTATTTGAAAATAAGATAGTAACATACTATTCTTTATAGTTTAGTTGTTAATAAAATTTGATTTATCTACTTATTTGAGTTTTTTAGTCGATGTTACTATTTAATGACTACATAGCAACATGTTACTATCTGGAGTCGAAACAGTAACATGTTATTTTTTAACAGTTTAATTATTAATAAAATTTTATTTATTCATTTATTTGAGATTTTTAGTCGATCTTACTGTTTGAAAACTAAATAATAATATATTACTGTTATGAAATAATAATATATTATTTTTTGACAGTTTAATTATTAATAAAACTCGATTTATTCATTTATTTGAGATTTTTTATCGATATTACTATTTAAAAATTAAATAATAATATGTTACTGTTTAGAGACGAAAGTAACATAATGTTCTTTAATAATTTGATTATTAATAAGACTTGATTTATCTATTTATTTTAGAAGTTTAATTTTTATAGTACTATTAGATACCAAAAGAATTGAGAAGAAAAAGTTTAATATGGTATTTGAATAAATTTAAATTAAGAAAAAGGAGATCAAAGTCGGCAAAATGATAAAAAAATGAAGAAAAATTAAAAAAAATTGAAATAAGCTTTTTTTCACTAGCCAAAGCGGGCAAATTTGGTGTTTTGCAAGCACGTAGATTTCAAAAAGTTATATGAAATCGATATATAGTTTGCCCTAATTGAATAATCGAGTATAAAGTTATGATCATTCAAAGTTTTGAACTCAATTTACGTATTTTTTATTGGATGGACCTGACCAAAATCAAATTTTTTTATTGAAAGATCATAGGAAGATAAATAAAAATAAGTAGCTTTGTTATTGTTTCATAGTTAAAAAATTAGAAAAATAGATTACATTAAAATAGTAATCAATAGTTAAGATCTTATGAATAAAAAAATTGAGATAAAAAACTCACAAATATTATAAAAAAAAATAACATTAGTTCCAATTAAAATGAATAAATCAAGTCTTATTAACAACTAAACTATCAAAGAATAACACGATACTATTTTATCTCGAGATAGTAATATGTTATTATTTAATTTTTAAATAATAATATCGATAAAAAAATTTAAATAAATGGATAAATTAAGTATGATTAATAACTAAATTTTTAAAGAATATCATGTTACTATTTCATTTTCAGTCAATAATATGTTACTGTTCGATTTTCAAATAGTAAGATCAATTTAAACCCCAAATAAATGGATAAATTAAGTTTTATTAATAATTAAATTATTAAAGAAAAGTATATTATTGTACTATTTGATCTCCAAATAATAACATTAACTAAAAATATCTAATAAATGGATAAATTATATCTTATTAACAATTAAACTGTAAAAGAATAATATGTTACTATTTCATCTCTAAACAGTAACATGTTACTATTTGATTTTCAAATAGTAAATTAATAAAAAAAATTTAAATAAATAAATAAATTAAGTCTCGTTAACAATTAAACTGTCAAAGAATAATATGTTACTATTTCGTCTCCAAACAATAACATATTACTATTTGATTTCTAAATAGTAATATTGACTAAAAATTTTAAATAAATAGATAAATAAAATCTTATTAATAATTAAATTATCAAAGAACAATATGTTACTGTTTTATTTCCAAATAGTAACATCAATTAAAAATTTCAAATAAATGGATAAATTACATATCATTAACAACCAAATTATTAAAGAATAGCATGTTATTATTTCGCCTCCAAACAATAACTGTCAAATTATCAAATAAATAAATAAATCAAGTCTCATTAACATTTCATTTACAACCAAATTATCAAATAAATAAATAAATCAAGTCTCATTAACAATTAAACTGTTAAACAATAATAAATTACTATTTCGTCTCCAAATAATAACGTATTACTATTTGATTTCTAAATAGTAATATTGACTAAAAATCTCAAATAAATAGATAAATGAAATCTTATTAATAATTAAATTATCAAAGAACAACATGTTACTATTTTATCTCTAGATAGTAACATCAATTAAATTTTTTAAATAAATGGATAAATTACATCTCTTTAACAATTAAATTATGAAAGAATAGCATGTTATTATTTCACCTCCAAACAGTAACTGTCAAATTATCAAATAAATAAATAAAGCAAGTCTCATTAACATCTCATTAACAACCAAATTATTAAATAAATAAATAAATCAAGTCTCATTAATAATTAAATTATCAAAGAATAATATGTTACTATTTCGTCTCTAAACAATAACATATTACTATTTGATTTCTAAATAGTAATATTAACTAAAAATCTCAAATAAATAGATAAATGAAATCTTATTAATAATTAAATTGTTAAAGAATAACATGTTACTGTTTTATCTCCAGATAGTAACATCAATTATAAATTTTAAATAAATGAATAAATTACATCTCATTAACAATTAAATTATTAAAGAATAGCATGTTATTATTTCGCCTCCAAACAATAACATCGATAAAAAAATCTTAAATAAATGAATAAATTAGGTTTAATTAATAATTAAACTTCCAAAGAACATTATGTTATTATTTCATTATATTGTATAAATTAATTTAATTTTTTTTAATTTTACATATAAATAATGAAATATAATATACTAATACATGTAATATTAAAATCAATTTGATATTATAAAATATATGATATTATTATGTGTAAATTATTATTATTTATTTATATATTATTTAATAAATATTATTATTTATATATTATTAATAAAAGATTGAAGGATTAAATTGTATTTTTATTAACTTGAAGATCAAATTATAATTTTTGAATATTGAAGAAGTTGAATCTGTCCTTTCCTGTTGAAGAATGTAGCAAAGTTGATGAGAAATTAGTGGTCAGAGAGCACCATGCGAGTAACGCATAAAGCCCTAGTAAATTAGTAGGGTATTGAAGCCTAGACCTTAGGGAAATCTTTCGATGGAACTTTAAATTCTTATGTTTTGGTTCATAGTTAACAAAATTTGTTTAAAAATATTTACATTTTAAAAAATATTTTCATCTTGATATTTTTTTAAAATATTTTTATAAAAAGATGAATATTATATCATAATAAAAATATTTTAGCCATGCAAACATTATTTCATCCAAATTTCCATTAAAATTACCTATCATTATTATTTGTTATTATTGACATGTTAACTACTACTATTAGTTAATACCTATCATTGCTCATTATAATTGATGATTATTTATAGTCACCAATATTATTAACAAAAATTGATTATCATTCATTGTTTTTTATCAATATTTGTATTGTTCACTATCATTACCTATTAATGACTATCATATATTATTATTAATCATTATTTATCTCCATTCATCATCATTAACAACTATTCACTATCATAACTATCATTCACAATTATATATTGTGATTGACTATTAGTTAGAGACATAAATCGATTAACTTTTTTTAGTGTTTATTCAAAATTTTAATATAGTATTTTTAATAACTTAATAATATTTTAAAATATATAACTAGATTAAAATATAATATTATAATATTTCTATAAATCAAATCAAATGTAGTAAAAATCTATTCTTAGGAATTATATTTCTAGAAATATTATAATTCTTGAGAATATACAATTTCGTAAATCGAATGTTGCCTAAAGAACAAATTATCTTTTTAAATTTTGAAAAACTTATAAAATGAATTCATAAAATTTTAAAAATTACAAATGATTTCCATAATTTTTAAAAAAAATTATTTACTAAAAATATGAAAAACCTATAAAAAGCATAAATTGATTATCAATCTTAATATTAAATTAACAAAGGTTACGTTGGAACATAAAAGGCTAAAAATATAAGGATATACTATCTTGTTTGAGTAAATGTTTAGTAAATCCATTAAATAGGATATTATAAAATGATGAAGTCATTTTATCTTATTAATATAAGTTAAAATTCTCATATTCTTTTTAGCATAATATGGGCTAACAAGATAAAATTAAAATTTTTTCTCTATTTTTTATCCTTAATTTTGTATGACAACATTTGCAAAACGAAATAAGAAATTATTAGCAAATGATAAGTAGTGGTTAGTTATCACTTGCTGCCACATATCATTATTACTCATTATTCACTATTATTGATCATTACCTACCATGCTCACCATTCACTATTATTGACCATATCTACTGCCTATGCACTGTTGATTATTTACCACCACTTACCATTATTTCCAAAAAAAAGTATAAGGTTGGGTGGAAAGCTAACTACCTTTTTATGGCAAGTAGAACAATATCAACTTAGTCTGTCATACAAGCTTTACTTATTTATACAATGGAGATGGCTGGCTTCCATTCCTATCATTATGTTACAAGAAATTGAAAAGTATAAAAGATTATTTTTTTAGGGCTTTGATTCAATTATTAGAATGCTTCATATTCATAGCTATAAATTTATCAAAATAAAGTTATGAAAGGACTAGATATTTGAAAATGGAAAGAAATGAATGATGCTTGTCTTTTAAAGTCAGTTTCAAGTTTATTCTCAGGGTACTTGGATTTATAGGGTAAATTACTAAAGCATAAATATGAAAGACAAAACTAATGACGAGTTACAATTACAACCAAGAATAGGGATTCTTTGCTATGGAACAATTCCTATAAAATTTGACAATTTTGTGAAAAAAAGGCAATATAGAATATTGGAAATGGAAATTTAGTAAATTTTTAGGATAATGTTTGGCTTGATAATCTATGTCTAAAAGATTAGGCTACTTAAGTAGTTCCTCTTCATGTTAAGGATATGTCAATAAAACAAGTTATGAATGGAAAAAGAGAGTACAATATTGATTTAATCGGTTAGCTATTGCCTGTGAACATAATTGCAAGGTTCTATGTTGTTCTTCCTTCTAGTGACTAGGGAAGTGAAGATTAGCTTATTTGACATTCAACTAAAAATAACCAATTTTTTTATAGTGAGTGTTTATATTTTGTTGATAAAGTATACAGGATAATGTAATCATAAGCTTTAGAAGGCTATTTAGGAATAGCAAGGCCTAGAGAAAATAAATATTTTTTCCTGTAGAGAGTCGATCATAATAGCCTCTTAACAAGTGAAGTAAAAGGAAAGTGTCAATTGGAACACTTGTCCTACTGCTTCAAAGTTGTTGAAGACACTTTGCATATCTTGCATAACTATACAATAATGAAGTAAATATGGATGCCATTGATTAAAACCATTGATAGTACATTGTTTCTCACTTTTGATTTAACATAACGAATGCAATA
Source organism: Sindora glabra (assembly GCA_020226215.1). Lineage (NCBI taxonomy): Eukaryota > Viridiplantae > Streptophyta > Magnoliopsida > Fabales > Fabaceae > Sindora > Sindora glabra. The sequence continues at coordinate 5,864,411 of CM035226.1, read as the reverse complement.
ATGCAGTGAAATTTAGATTATAGGTTAACTAATGTAATCATAAGCTTTGAAAATTTATTTAGGAATTGCAAGGGCTAGAGAAGATAAAAAAAATTTTCTATAGAGAGTCAATCATGATAGCTTTTTAACAAATAAAGTAAAAGAAAGGCATTAATTGGGACACCTATATTGTCACCACTGCGTCAAAGTTGTTGAAGACACTCTGCATGTCTTGTATAACTATACAATAACAAAGCAAATATGGATGATTTTCATGACCTTAACTTGATCGTAATTGACATGAAACTTATTTTTTTATTTCTACCAGCCTATTCCTAATTATTTAACTTAATCCTAATTAACAAGTATCATACATATATAAAGAAAAATGGTACCTTATAAAGAAAACATTCATTGGAATTTATTAAGATTTCTATTAAAAAAAAATAAGAAAGTTAGCTAGGTATGCTTATAGTCCTCCCAAAATAAAAATAAGCAAGCCTAACTAACTCATAAGAAATCAATTCCAATATCTTTTCTACCCAGTTTTATGACAACATAAGGCTCAAAATATACTATAAACAAGATTTCGTATTATCATATTATCATCAATGAGCTCTTATAGAATCTAACTTTGAAGAGGTAAGTGTAAAAGCTCAATTTGAAAATTTGTAAAATAAATCACATAAAAGTAAGTTCAGGGCTCAGTAAGTGAATAATCTTTAATCAAATTAATAAATTATAATAGTTTACCTATTGAACTATTCTCCTTTAACAAATCATATTACATTTAAACATATTAGTAACTAAGAGCCAATAATAATAAAATTAAATATAATTATTTCACTTTTCAATATATCACATAAGAATACTCATGACTAACTAAACTCAAAATCACACCTCATTTGGAACAATGAATAATAAATAAAATATATTTATCTACTTTTTATCTTTTGAGTTAACCTTATATCCTCAACAAGCTTTTCATCCTTGTCCTTTTAGAATTTGCCTTATGCCTTCCACAAGTATGTCATCATAATTTTTCATTTAATATTTACAACATTACCCATATCACATTTCTCATCTTTATTACCATTCATGGCATGATTCACAATGTAATTTTAAATACTAGAGCTTAAGCTCTGCCCAATATAGTCACAATTCAATTTTAATATATATTATAATACATATCAGCATTATTATACCTTCTTATATAGTTGTAAGCATTCATACATATTATAGTAATTAATTCATAAAATATTCTTTAATATATTTCATTCCATAAGTAATGTAATAAGTTCATTACAATACATATTATATTATATGAATTTTACTTTCTCATTTCATTATTACTCAAGTCATGCACTCATCTTATAATTATCATAAATTACTTAATCTTTAATGTTTGGAGACCAAACACCACATATTAGGCCATTATAAATCACAAAAATATAAAATAGATTAGGTATGGGTTACTATATGATCACCATATTTGTAACCTTTAAGTAATATTTTATGAATAACTTAAAAATTATAAATATATTTTTTATGAAACTTATTTCATATAAAAATAGACTCAATTAACTTTTTATAAAATGATTATTTATCTAAATCAACTAAATTTTAAAAGGGTTATACTTTTTTAAAGATAAACACAAAAAGTTCATTTTTTGAAATCCTGAATTTTTTACCTTTATCCACTATTTTAATGATATCTTAATGTGTATGTATATATATAATATATTAATTTGAAATCAATTTCATTCAAAAGTAGACTTAATTATCTTTATAACGATAGGTAATTTATTTAAAACTAAGACGAAAGAGTTATGCCCTTTCAAAGTTACCATAAAATTTTAAGCTTAATGAATTAATTGATTAATCGATTCACATGTCCTGAAATTGCTTCTGGACACATAGAACCACTGGTCACTCGATTATGAAGCTCAAATTCACCTTTAGAGCTCTAAAATCAATTAGATACTTAATTCACACATAAAAATCTATAAAAATTTTACTATTCATATGATTTTAAATATTCTCATAACAAATATATTACACACCAAACCTTAATACAATCATTAATACACTTATTTAATATATTATATCACCCTTTTTATCATTTATTATTTCCACCACATCGAAACAAATAAGATTCAAGTAAGATCATAAAACAACCAATATTCCCTCAATATTATCATATAGCCGCAAAATCCATAAATTAGTTAGATTATCCACTTACTTTTATATGAAAAAAGGTGTTAGAAAGCTATTTGAAAAATTTTCAATCCTAATCATGTTGAAATTCACATATTTTAGAGTTAGGGTTTAGAATACCCAGCAAAATTAAATAAATCTCAAACCTTTTCATTATTTAAGAAGAAATAAGAATGATTCTTGATGAAAGCAATGTTCTAACTTTGATCAGATGAAAAAATTAAAAAGAAATAAATATTGTTTTGCTTGATTAATAGAGTGGTAGAGAGATTATATAGGGAGAGAGTTAGGAGAAATGGAAGAGTGGGAAAAAAATGGCAAAAATTAGGGTTTAAAGGCTGATAAGGAGGAAAAATAATGTCTTAGGGGTATTTTTAAAAAATTACCGATAACCTTTTTCTATAGTCACACAGTACAAACTTTATACTTTATGATTCCAATAAGTTTTTCTTATCAAAATTTTATCAAATTCATATTCCTATATTTTTAATTTAATTAACTTTATATTATTCCATATTTCATATATAAGATTCTTAACTCAGTGGAATTTATTAATTGCCTTAGCCATTTTTTTTCACTAAATAATTTTTAATTTATTAATAATTAAAAAGGGTATAATAATGCTATTGATTAGAACCATTAATAAAACATTGTTTCTCACTTTTGATTTAGCAAAATGAATGTAATGAAATTTAGATAATAAGTTAACTAATGGCAAGGATCCTATTTGGCTTTTGAAATAAAGGGTTATTACATGTTATTTGCAACAACGGAGAAATGAGGGAATCTTTAGGCATACATTTCCTTTTCCTATCCATCCTCACATCATCATCATAAGGTATGTTAATAATGTGTTACATACTAATAAGTTTATGTAACAACATGATCTTTGATTTTCTAGTTTTACTATTGATATTTAATGGACAAGTCTAGAATCAAGATGGGTGAAAAATTATAATGGTGGAGCAGTTAAAGTGAATGTTTTAAAAGTTAGTTCTAGTGGACTATTGCATAATGAAAAAGGGGATTTTTTAATTGGTTTTGTTAGAAATTTAAGGACATGTGATGTTTTCACTATTAAGATTTGGGTGTAGTAAAAAGGCTCAAATTGGCTTGAGAATTAGATTACCATTTTATTTTTCTTGAATTTAATTCATAAGATCTAGTGGAGTTACTGAAGATTAAAAATATAGGAAAGTTAAGGTATTGTAACCTAATAACTTAATATAAGCAGTTATTGATGAGGAATTGGAATGTTCATACGTGGCATATTTATAAAGGGATAAATAGTGTGTTGATTGATTAATATCATATAATATTTCTAAAGACCTGATTATTATTATTATCATGAACAATTCTCTTAAGAGGTTTCAATTTTTATCATTCATTATTTTCAACTAATATTTGCATCGTTCATTATCATTGCCTACTAGTGACTATCATATATCATTATTGATCATTCCTTATCTTCATCCATCATTATTAATAACTATTCACTATCATAATTATCATTCATAATTATATATTGCAATTGACTATCAATTAGAGACATAAATCAATTAACTTTTTTTGGTGTTTACTCAAAATTTTAATATGATATTTTTAATAACTTAATAATATTTTAAAATATATAAATAGATTAAAATATAATATTATTATATTTCTATAAATCAAATTAAACATAGTAACAAGACGTTTTTAGAAATTATATTCCTAAAAATATTATAATTCTTGAGAATATGCAATTTTGTAAATGGAATGTTGCCTAAAGAACAAATTATCTTTTTAAATTTTGAAAACTTACAAATTGAATTCATAAAATTTTAAAAATTACAAATGATTTCCATAATTTTTTTAAAAGATATTTACCAAAATTTGAAAAACCTATAAAAAGCATTAATTGATTACTAATCTTAACATTAAATTAACAAAGGCTAGGTTGGAACATAAAAGGCTAAAAATATAAGGATATACTATCCTGTTTGAGCAAATGTTTGCTAAATCCATTAAATAAGATATTATAAAATGATGAAGTCATTTTATCTTATTAATATAAGTTAAATTCTCATATTCCTTTAAGCATAATATAGGCTAACAAAAGTAAAAATTTTCTTTATTTTTTATCCTTAATTTTGTATAATAACATTTGCAAAACAAAATAAGAAATTATCAGCAAATGATAAATCAAAAACTAGTGGTTAGTCATCACTTGCTACCACGTATCATTATTACTCATTACTCATTATTGTTGATCATTGTCTATCATCTTCACCATCTACTACTATTGACCACATTTATTGCCTGTGCACTATTGATTGTTTGTCACCACTTACCATTATTTCTAAAAAAGTATGAGGTAAGGTGGAAAGCTAACTACCTCTCTATGCAAGTAGAACAATATTAGCTTAGTCTATCATACAAGCTTTGCTTATTTATAAAATATAGATGGCTTCCATTCCTATCATTAGATTACAAGAAATTGAAAAGCATAAGAGATCATTTTTTTGGGCCATGATTCAATTATTAGAAAGCTTCATATTCATTGCCACAAATCTATCAAAATAAAGTTATGAAAGGATTGAATATTTGAAAATGGAAAGAAATGAATGATGCTTATTTTTAAAGTCAATTTGGAGTTTATTCTTAAGGCACTTGGATTTATAGGGTAAGTTACTAAAGCATAAATATGGAAGACAAAACTATTGACCAGTTACAATTATAACTAAGAATAAGGATTTTTTACTATGGAACAATTTCTATAAAATTTGACAATTATGTGAAAAAAAGGGTAATATGGACTGTTAGAAATGAAAATTTAGTAAATTTTTGAGACAATGTCTAGCTTGATAATCTACATCTAAAAGATTAGGCTACTCAAACAATTCCTCATCATGTTAAGGATATGTCAATAAAACAAGTTATGAATAGAAAAAGAAAACAGAATGTTGATTTAATTGGTCAGGTATTGCCTGTAGACATAATTGCAAGGTTTTATGTTGTTCTCCCCTTTAGTGATCAAAGAAGTGAAGATTAGCTTATTTAACATTTGACTAAAAATGGTCAATTTTTTATGGTGAGTGTTTATAGTTTGTTGATAAAGTATATAGGCAAATCTTTAGTAGTTTATTTAGGAATAACAAGGCCTAGAGAAAATAAAGATTTTTTTTTCTGTGGAAAGTTGATCATAATAGCTTCTTAACAAATGAAGTAGAAAGAAAGTGTTAATTGGGACACTCATCCCACTGCTTCAAAGTTCTTGAAGACATTTTGTATATCTTATGTAATTATACAATAATGAAGTAAATATGGATGTTATTGATTAGAATCATTGATAAAACATTGTTTCTCACTTTCAATTTAGCATAATGAATGCAGTGAAATTTAGATAATGGGCTAACTAATGTAATCATAAGCTTTGGAAGTTTATTTAGGAATGGCAAGGCCTAGAGAAGATAAAGATTTTTTTCTGTGGAAAATCAATAATAATGGCCTTTTAACAAATAAAGCAAAAGAAAGGCATCAATTAGGACACTTATATTATCACCACTGCTTCAAAGTAGTTGAAAACACTTTACATGTCTTGTGTAACTATATAATAACAAAGCAAATATGAATTATTGTCATAACCTTAACCGAATCATGATCGATATAGAACTTATTTTTCTATTTTCCCTAGCGTATTCTTAATTATTTATCTTAATCTTAATCAACAAGTGTCATACATATATAAAAGAAAATGGTACCTTAGAAAGAAAATATTCATTGGAATTCATTAAGGTTTTTACAAAAAATAAAGAAGTTATGTATGCTTATAGTCTTCTCAAAATAAGGAAGAACAAGCCTAACTAACTCATAAGAAATCAATTCTAATATCTCTTCTACCTAAATTTATGACAAGATAATGCCCAAAATATATTATAAACAAGATTCCGTACTACCATAGTATCATTAATAAACTCTTGTAAAATTTAACTTTACGGAGGTGGATGTAAAGATTCAACTTAGGAATTTATAAAATAAATCATGGAGAAATAAGTTCATGACTCAGTAAGTGAATAATCTATAATAAAATCAATAAATCATAATAGTTTATCAATTAAATTATTCTCCTTTGATAAATCATATTACATTTAAGCATATTAGTAATTAAAAGCCAATAACAATAAAATTATATATAATCATTTCATTTTTTAATGTATCACATAAGAATATTGATAACTAACTAAACTCAAGATCACATCTCATTTGGAACAATGAGTAATAGATAAAATATATTCATTCACCTTTTATCTTCTAGGTTAATCTTATACCCTCAATAAGCTTTCTATCTTTATTCTTTCAAGGTCTACTTTATACTTTCTATAAGTATGTCATTGGAAATTTCCCATCCAATATTTACAACATCATTTGTATCACATTTCTCATCTTCATTGCCACTCATGACATGATTCACAATATAATTTTAAACACTAGAACTCAAGCTCTATCCAATACAATCACAATTCAATTTTAATATATATCATAATACATATTAGCATCATTATACCCTCTTGTATGGCTATAAGCATTTATACATATCATAGTAATCAATCCATAAAATATTTTTAATACATTTCATTCCATGAGTAATGTAATAAATTCATTACAATACATATTATATCATACAACTTTTACTTTCTCATTTCATGATTACCTAAGCCATGCACTCATCTTATAATTATCATAAATTATTTAATCTTTAATGCTTAGAGACCAAACACCCTTTATTAGGCTATTATAAATCATGAAAACATAAAATAGATTAGGTATGGGTTATATATATCACTATATTTGTAACTTTTAAGTAATATTTTATGAATAATTTAAAAATTATAAATATATTATTTATGAAACTTATTTCATATAAAAATAGACTTAATTAGCTTTTCATAAACAAGTCATTTACCCAAATTAGCTAAATTTTGAAAGGTTATGCCTTTTTAAAAATAGATACAAAAAGTTCATTTTTTTAAATCATGTATTTTTTATCTCTATCCACTATTTTGATAATATCTTTATATATATATATATAAGATATTGATTTGAAATCAAATTCATTTGAAAGTGGACTCAATTATCTTTACAGCGATAGTAATTCATTTAAAACTAAGATAAAGGAGCTTTACTCCTTTAAAGTTAGCATACAATTTTGAAGTCAATGAATTAATTATCTAGTCAATTCACATGTTTTAAAATTACCTCTGGATACATAGAATCAATTAGTCACTCAATTATGAAGTCCAAATTCTCCTCTGAACCCCCAAAATCAATTAGATACTTAATTCACACATAAAAATTTATAAAAATTTTACTATTCATTTGATTCTAAATATTATTTTAACATATATATTATATACCAAACCTTGATACAATTATTAATATATTTATCTGATATATTATATCACTTCTCTTCATCATTTATTACTTCCACCACATTAAAATAAATAAGATTCAACTAAGATCACAAAGCAACCAATATTCCCTCAATATCATCATATGGCCACAAAATTTATAAATTAGTTAGATTATTCACTCACTTTTTACATGAAAGAATGTGTTAGGAAGTTATTTGAAGATTTTTCAATCCTAATCACATTAAAATTTACATATTTTAGAGTCAGGATTTAGAATACCCAACAAAATCAAATAAATCTCAATTTTTTCATTATTTAAGAAGAACTAAGAATAATTCTTGATGAAAGTAATGTTCTTACCTTAATTGGATAAAGAAATAAAAAAGAAATAAAGATTGATTCACTTGATTGATAGAGTGGTAAAAGGATTGTGTACACAGAGAGTTGGGAGAAATAAAGGAGCAAGAAAAAATGACAGAGATCGGGGTTTGGGAGTTGATAAGGAGGAAAAATAATGGCCAAAAGTGTTTTTAAAAAATTACTCATAAACATTTTCTATAGTCACATAGTACAAACTTTATACTTCATGATTCTAGTAAGTTTTCCTTATCAAAATTTTACCAAATTCATATTTCTATATTTTTAATTTAATTAACTTTATATCATTCTATATTTTATACATAAGATTCCTAACTCAATCAAATTCATTGATTGCCTTAGCTATTTTTTCTCATTAGATAATTTTTTAGTTTATTAATAATTAAAAAGGGTGTAATAATGCTATTGATTAGAACTATTGGTAAAACATTGTTTCTCACTTTGGTTTTAGCATAATGAATGCAATGAAATTTAGATAATAGGTTAACTAATGGTAAGGATTCTATTTTGCATTTGAAATAGGGAGTTATTATATGTTATTTGTAACAACGAAGAAAAAAAGGAGTTTTTAAGCATACATTTCCTTTTCTCATTCATCCTCACATCATCATCATAAGGTATGTTAATAATATGTTACATACTAATAAGTTTATGCAACAACATGATCTTCAATTTTCTAGGTTTACTATTGATATTTAGTGAACAAGTCTAGAATTGAGATAGGTGAAAATTTACAATGATGGAGCAATTAAAGTGCATGTTTTAAAAGTTGGTTCTGATTGGCTACTGCGTAATGAAAAAAGGGGTTGGTTAGTTGGTTTTGTTACTATTGAGCTTTCAATATAGCAAAAAGGCTCAAATTGGCTTGGGAATTAGGTCAACATTTTGTTTTGCTTGAATTTAATTCACAAGATCTAGTGGAGTTACTAAAGATCATAAATATAGGAAAGTTAAAGTATTGTAGCCTAATCACTTAATGTAAGCAATTATTGATAAGGAATTGGAATGTTCATATGAGGCATATTTAAAGGAAGACAAATAGTGTATTGATTGATTAATATCATATAATATTTATAAAGATTCGATTATTATTATCATGAACAATTCTCTTAAGAAGTTTCAATTTTTATTACTAACTAATATTTATAGGGTTCATAACCCTAGAGTCGTTTATATGTAATTTTTTTCTTCTTTTAAAGTTTTTCTCCTTTTAGTTAAAAAATTGACAATTTTTAAGTTAAATTGGTCTTACTAATTTTTTGAGGGTATTATTTTACTATTTTTACAACTTCTCCTTACAATTAATTTCATACACAACTATATAAATGGTAGAGTTCAGATAAAATTTAAGATTGCCATTATGTTTCAATGAAAACCAAGATAAGGAAGAGAATAAAATAACTAAGTTTTTGATCGACAAGGAATGAAATGAATGTAAATGGAATTAATGAAAAAATAATATAAGATTTTAGTCGAACTGTTTGCGACCCTTTGATCCTTGGCAGAAAGGACAGCCCAATAAAATCTTGGTACTATCACGGTTTACCGTATAGGATAGCAGTCCGGCCCAAGCCCATCTCGACGCGTCCTTTCCAAGTTGGAGTTGTTTCCAAATCAATCCCTGTCTTGCACAAGCTTCCCATTACCCATTTTTCATTCTCCTTGATTTTATTTTATTTTTGCAACGCTATTTTCACTTCGGTTCCAGCCCTGTTTGTTTGGAATTCGTAAAATATGATTATAATTATAAAATATTAAAATAAATAAATATTTTATTTATTTAATATTAAATATAAAAATTTAAAAAAAATAATATTTTTATTTTAAAAAAATTATTTTCTTTATTATTATACATTTAAATATCATTTTTAAAATTATTAATACAATTAATATATTATTTCTTCATTAATATATATATGTAAATAAATTTTTTCATAAAAAATACTTTGAAACAAATCAAATTTTTGTTGAATTTACTTCTTGTTCAGTCTCTTCCTACATATTTTGAGATCTACAAAATTGCAAATCTTACTCTCTATTTAAAAAAAAAAAAGGAAATGTATGTTACATTCACAAAAGAAAATCGTATCAAATATTTTTGTAATTTTTTATATTAATTAAAATTCTCCTCTAGCTGAAATTGGAGCTACTTCATTGGCCATCTTTGTCTACTGATACTATCCAGCTCCATAGTTGTGGTGTGTGGATATATAATTTTCAGTTTCTAGTTGATTTCGCTATCATGCGGTCAATTTCAGTTTCCATTCAGAACAAGTTGCAAATCTATGATCCCGTGTTTGCCAGAAGAAAACATGCAAATTCAATATACAGTGCTCTTCCAAGTTGTTGTAATATCTTCACTGAACTGTCCTTTTGTATACAGCTGTCTAATAAATGGGATTTCTATTTTCTATAGTTTGAAGGCATTAATTAATACCTGAGAAATGAACTATATTGAAATAAAATTGTAGAAAATTTATTTATATGCTTATATGACATGTCTTCTTACTTCATCAAATAAATATACGTTAATTAGTTTTTGTTATTTTTAATATTTTGCAAATTATAGAATGCACGTAAATCCTACAAGATCAACAACAAAATTAGTAATTGATGTTAATTTATTGAAGGGGAATTAGATAACGTGTTGCATTGAGTGCATTCGAGAATTTTTCCAGAAATGTCATCCAACACCCAAATTAACGACTTATTAGACAATAAGGATGGTAAAATATTTTGAATCTATAATGTTTTGAAAGAATTGTTTCAATAGGATTTAAGGATGGTATAATTTTTTATCTTATAAAGTAAGGTATATGGCAAGTTTTCATTCAAATGAAATAGTAAAAATGAAATAATAATACCTTACTTTATCTTCTAAAACTCCGTTATTATAAAATTATAATATTTTAATCTTATATACTAATATATACACATACATACACATTAATATATATAAATATTTTAGTTATTTTAATGATTTAATTGTTTAAAAATTAAAAATATATAAAAATTTTACTTCAAATATTAAAAGTAAAAAGTAATAATGTTTTATTAGTTATATATCAAATTATATTTTTTAGGTTTTATATTATTTAAATTAATTAAATATGACTTTAAATCTATATTATAATATTCTGTTAATTACATATTATTTTTAATATTTAAATCTAACGTTTTCTTCTTATTTATTAATTTTAAATTTTATATTTTTAGTTTCTTTTTTATTATCATTTTTTAAAAATTTTTATGGAGTTTTGTTATTTCGTGATGTATGAAAATACAACAAATTGTGAGACAAAGTAATATTTTATTTTTGATAATGAAATATAAAGTAAGAGAAAGTTGATCTTTTCTTATTTTATTCATTATCATCCTTATGAATTAGTGTAACACATTGTTGTTTTTCGAAATCAATAAAATATCCATATAATTAATTCGAAGAGTTGTCACGTTCGTGTATATACAAAAAGATGAGTGCAATCGCAGTTAATGTAAATCATGCCTTCACTAATAATATCGCGTTGTAGGTTTGCTATATTTGTGAGGTTGATTACAATATTAGCTTGCTCTTGGACTGTGCTTGAGTTTAGTCAATAAGTCGGGCAAAGTATTAACGACCACTAATCAGGCCTTTCATCTGCATTTTCTCAAACATATCCATGTTTAAGGCCACCCTTGTTAAAATTTAATTTCTTTGTATATAAATAATGAAGTGTATATATACACACATGTGATTAATAAAAAAATAAATGTAACCTAAATTTTTACAGTGTTTCCATTAATTAAGCAAACTCATAAATACAAGGGACAGGTAACATATAAACCACAATTATTACAACTCTAATTAGAGGCTCTTCAAGCTCACGCTTTTGCAAAAAAAAAAAGACTAGATTTGTTAGTGTCAAAGCAAATCCTGGCATTGACACTTGCTCTCACAGCTCTGCCATAAAAAAACATTAAAAACATCCATATATGGTAATATTGTAATGTACATGTCTTCCATTGAAAATGATACGCCTTCAACAATTAAGACAATAATAAATATATGTCGTTTTGCTCCAATGATGCTGATGTGTGATATAATCGACGATGTGTCAGGCCACCGTTACTCCCTTCCTTTTAAGGCATAAGGATGTAACTTTCTGCGTCCCACCCAATCACACCCACAAACAACCAATTTCAAGTGCTCCTTCTTGACGGGAAACCAAATGCTCCAAGGATTCGTCACCACGTCATTCTTCAGTTTAACACCAGCCGTCCAAAACTCCGAGGCACCGCGTGAATACCACGTCAGCGTCACCTTCGTTTCTGTGGCCTTTTCTCCTTTATTATGTACACTTGATTATCACATGCACAAATCTTCCGATCCTAGCTTTGAAAGTGGCTCCTGTTTTGGTTGGTAATGCTGTGGCTTACAAGTGAAGAAACGTACCGCGGTGAAAGCGTGTAACGGTTTCTCAACTTACTCTCCATCTCCTGGAACATGCTCAGCTGCGGCACATGTTCCGATACGCGCCACACCTTCACCGACTTGTCTAAACTACCGCTGTAAACTATCCACCGTTGATTTCCCTCACCGGAACATTGACCATGATTTTGGTCCTCTGCTTCCTCGCATTCTACAACGGATATGCACTTGACGGGCCCAGTGTGGCCGGTGAGAACCGAAAGTAATATGTGGGCTCCGCTCCCGTCTCTCCTCCACACGCAAATATTCTTATCGGCGGCGCCGCTGAACAGAAGGTTGTCGGCCGCTGCTAAACATAGGACGGCTAGCTTGTGGCCTCTGAGGACCCCTCCGTGTGAAAGGTTGTTCTTTTGATCTTTTTGCCAGAAGTTCACTAAACCGTCGGAAGAACCACCGTACAGGACGGTGTTCGAACGGTTTACCACCAAGGCCGTCACTGCGTTTTCCTGCTTCAACAGAACCCGATCCAACACGAGATTGATTTTTCCTTTCCGGTTGAATTCTCTCTTCCACATCTTCACCGTCCCATCCGCAGAACCCGTAAACACAAAGCACCAGAACGCGGCAACCACCGAGTTCACCGCGTCGTCGTGTGCGACGACGGATCCTAGACACTTGGAGTCCGATATCCCCCAAACCTTCAATGTCTTATCCCACGAGCTCGAGTACAACAAGTCATTCTCTTCATCCAAGCTCAAACTCGAAACGGCATCGAAATGCTTGATTTTGAGTGCATTTTTGTTTCGCCGGACTTGGACGTAGTTATTGGGATTAATCCCGCTTTTTACGTAATCTTTGAAGGTCGGCAGGCTTCCAATACGTTTATTCCTCCTGGGGTTCTTCTCGGAAACTTTCCAGATTCTGATCTTTCCGTCTTGGTGACCAGTGAAGATTTTCCCGCCGGAAATAACTATCGCTTTCACTAACCCACTACTCGATTTAAAACCAGCGTATTCGTTCAGATTCTTCCAGACTCTTATGTTCTTGCTATCAGAACCAGTATATAACAAATCCCCATAAACCGCCAACGAATATATATGACCCTCTTCACGTACGAGTGACCCAATAAGGCCATTCGGAGTGAAGGACTCCATCGGGGACGACATCATCCACGGGGATTTATTGTACGGAGAAGCAGCCGATGGATTCCAGGGAGACAGCATGTACGGCGAGGAATTGTTGCTGCTGGTTGGTGTGCCCTGGGTGTAGTACGGTGGACCGGGGGAGGAAGAGTTGCTTTGATAGTGGCGCGAGAAATCCTCGTCTTCTTGCTGTTTGTTGCTGTAAATCATTAACGTAGGCTCGGAATGCAACATAGCTCCCAATCTTGGTCGGTTTAAACTGGCTCTCTCGACTAACATGGTGCCTCCTTCGTCGCTTATCATCCAGAAAATGTAACAGAGGAAGAAGAAGGAAATAGAAAGAGAAAAGGAAACAGAATGCTGAGAATGAACAAAGATATAAGTTATGGTTATTTTCTTTTGGAAATTTGGGAGAGAGGACGGGAGATGGGTATATATATATATAAATCGAAGACGAAATGGATGGAACAGTTGGTGGAGACGGAAGAAAGAAAAGGAACCGGGAAACCGGGTGTGCCGGTAATTTGGGGTGATGAAAAATATGGTTTGGAATTGAGCGATAGAGAGAAATGGTAGGAAAAAGAAAAGAAAATAGTATTTTGTGTTTGTTTGCCCCCGCGGCTGCCTTCACGCGCTGTTCGAATTTGAATTTGACGTTTGAAATTTGGAATTTGTATACAACTATACAAAGAAAGGTTTCCTTAAGCATGAGAAAGTTTGCCACTATACTTTCTGTGAATAAGTAATTTTCAGCTGATGGCACGGCGACCTTTGGCTTTGACGTAAGTTTTTGCCGGGCTGTTCATCCAGGGATCGTAACAACCACCGAGGGTTCGGACATAATGGCACAAGTTTACTGTGCCCCCAAGTCAGTGTGGTATAATGGGGTGTGAGATCAAATCCCCACAACCCCTTCCCCCATCCCCTAATCCCTTTCCCCTCCCCTGACCAAAAAAAAAAAAAAATCCAGGGATCGTGAAAAGTCTTACGAGGAAATAGAATTTTTTATTCTAAAAAATAAATAAATTCAAAGACATTTAGGGCATTTCACTTTTGGATGATTTACATTTACAATTTTTTTAATCTCATATCTATTTTCGTGATTTATCATCCTTGTGATGATACAAGGAAGACGTATAAAATTTTGTTTCAAATTCTGAGGAGGATCACCATTCACCAGACTCTTGCAATTTAAAGTGACGGTACTTTTCGATAAATGTTCAAACGGTTGGGTAAGTCAATCAAAATACTGATAATAACGGATCTGCTTCAAAAGCTATATTTTTGTCAAAAATATAACTTAATTTCCAAAGAGAATGCATGTGCAAAAGTTTACTGGCCAGAGTAATGTAATATTTCTTACATCGACTAAAATAGGAAACTGCGAGCTATATATGAAGTTCGATCCATAGATGAATTAACACATAAAAATCGTGGATCTTGATATTAGATAATCAGTTGAATTAGCCTCATTTTAAACAGTGTTTATTTTTTTCATTTATAAAATATCAACTTGAAATTTTATTTAAATTAAACTCTTAATAATTTTGAGCCAACAAACATTGGATAATACATGAATATCTAAAGTTATATTTAATCCCCCAATAAAAATTCCATTCACATAGAAAAATTTGAAGTGTTGCATTGATATTAAAAATTTAGAAATACTTCCATATAGTTTTTAGCAAGCATATTATTTTTTTCAGTTTAATAATCTGATTTGACATAATGTCAGTAGTTTCTATGAAAAAATTAATTGTTAAATTAAAAGAAAGACATTTAATAAAAATTATATCAAAATAGTATTGAATTTTTAGTATTATGATAATATTAAAAATTTATGATACTAACAATTTTTGCCATTCACAAACGCATATAATCCGATCTTTCTAATTTATGTTTTCCTAATCCCGCTAATCGATCAATTTATTGCATGAAATTTTAAAGTTATACGTACTCAATCCCTCAAAATCTTTTGAAGTTATTATCAATTAATGCACAATCTCATGCTTTTGATTTATTTTCTCTATTTTATTTCAAGTGTCATTTACGATTGATGTAAAAAAAATTAAGAAAAATAATAAATAATATTAATCTTAAGAAAAATAAATTATAATTTATTAATTTAATTGATAAATAAAATTATTGTATATTATTTAAATTAAAAGAAAATAATAAATACAATATTGGTTTGTAAAATAACAAATAAATAGGAATAAAACATTTTATCTAAAATAATATTTAAAGAGAAATTCAAGAAGTATGATAAAAAGAAAATTAAAACCAAGTAATTAATTGAAAGTATGCTTAACAAGTGTCGCTAGCTTTTGCTTTTGAAGAGCAGCTAGACTGTCTCATAATTATGTAGAACTTTGTAATCTAATGATGTCGTCCCTAGTTTCCACCATCATTAGAATCTTTAATCCGATGTTGGTGATTAACAGATATATAATTATCATCACATGCGATCATAATTTAATATATATTCCTAGGCATTAGGCAGATGGAGCCGAGAAAATTAGCAAAGCTTAACCTTTAAGGGAAGTATATGGAAAAGGCCAAACCGACCATAGATGGAAAAGGCCAAACCGACCATAGATGGAAGCTGCAATTGAGGGTATCGCCTTGCCCAACTTCACATTAATATTATTACTATGGTTCGGTTTCTGATTCTTTCGGACTCACAATAGAGCGTGTCCTTTTTCAATATGTGAATTTTGACATCAACAACAATGGCCAAGTCATAAAGTTGGTTGAACCACATGCCCTTTTTGAATTATTACCATTCTTCACATTGGTCAATGGCCACAAAGTCCTATGGCTTGCGAACCGAACGCAACACAACGGCCGCGGTCTCGGCTCTTTATCTTCTTCAACCATACCGTCCCATCATAAATGGAATGCCAGCTACTTCTATCCAACATGCCTTCCATAGTTATGCCTCGAACGTTGATTCCATTCTCACTCTAATTTGCCTAATCGTATTTTTTCTTATCCCTAATTAATTTATTTAAAAAATAGATATATAAAAGATATTTAATAAATGATTTTTTTCATCAGTTAAAAAGGACACTTTAACTAATTAATCGAGTGAATCAATCATTTTTATTCAATGGTGGAAGGAAAAGGAATGGCCCTGACCCTCCCCTAAACTCCAATAAATTTTTGGTATGCGTACTCTTACACACTTTGCTCTCTTTGAAATTTTTAAGCACACGTTTACTTCTGCAATGAAAATAAATTTTATACAAAAATACAAATAAAAATGTAAAATCATAATTCTATTATAATTAAAAAGTATAAACTATTTATATATTGATTGCTTTTGTATTTTTCTCTTCTTGTCATATTTGAATTTTTTATTTTACCTTAAAAATATTTTATAGAAGCATATATTTATTTGAAATGAAAATTTTACATGGCTTATAAAATATTTTCTAATTTCTATCTATCTCTAATTCTTTTTTTTTTAAGATTTGTTTAGAAAAATTTATTTGCACCTATTTACATTACACGCACAATATAATTATACTATAATTGTTACTTACTTGCTTTCTATTTTGATTTTATCTTCCTAAGTTTTTATAATAAAACTTTATAAAGGTACAAAAATATATATATGAACTTTATTAAATTAATTTTTTTGTAAATTTTTATTAATTTTATTGTAACTTCTTTTTGTAAAACTTAAAGTAACTTATGTGCCTCAACCTTTAAAAGTTTAACATTATATTTTTATTTATGACTACAATAAAATTATCACTTTTACTTGCTATTCATTTTAATTTTATTACCTAAAATTTTCACAACAAAATATTTATATATACATTAAAAGATATACATATAGATGAACTTTATTAAGTTAATTATATTTGTAAAAAATTTATAAATTTTTAATATAAATTTCTTAAAAAATTCTCAATAATTTATGTGTTATGACCTTTATAAATTAAGTTTTATAATTTTTCTCGTAAAAAACCTTTTGCAATTTTAATATTTGAGGATTTTAATATTTAATTTTTAAAAAAATTAAATTATCTTAGATCCAAACTATTATTATTTTTTAAATAATTATAATTTTTTTGGTTTACATTCAAATAAAATTTCACCACTGATTTTAAATATTAGTTTTCAATTAGTTAATTTAAAAAAGTTAAAAAATTTAGTGTTCAAATAATTGATTCATTAAATCCTCATAAAAATTAAAAATTATCCTTAAATTATATAATGATAAATGTTTTGTTAAAATTGTTGATGGGAGACATTGAACCCTTACTTTTAATACATAACATTTAGTATTCAACGATATTACCACTATATATCTCTTAATAATTGATGTATGCATAATAATTAAATATATGTAAGAATAAAATAATTTTATGAACAGTAATTGTCTATTTAAATTTTTATTAATTAAATTTATTTAATAAAATTATTATATTAACAAAATAATTGATATATTAGATTAAAAAATTTGTTATTAATTATTTATTGAGTTTAAATTCTTTTCACGTTTATAGTAAAAATTAAAAATATTACTTTATAAACATAGGATACTTATATGCACGCGCACGCGCGCACGCACATATATATATTCAAATATTATAAAATATATTAATATTTTTAAATATTATTTTATATATAAATAACTAATTTTATTAATTATTTTTATTTAAACAATTAATATTATTAATTGAATTAACTAATCATTAATATAATTAATTAATTGAGAAGTGGAAATATACCAAATGGTTTTGCGACGATGTCGTCGGTTTAGGGAAAAAAAATTAATTTATCAATTATATACCAAACTATAGATCTAAAAGAAATACTTTGATATTCAACGTTTGCTAGATAAAATAATTTAACCAGCTTCATATTTTTTAGATATCAGAAGTAGTTAATTCCCACTCGAAATGGCACTCCGGTGGGCAAAATAGTTTAATCAACTTGATCATTTTGCTTGATACATACAACAATCCAAGTTGCCTCAGCCTTTTTTTTTTCCCCTTAAATTTTCTGTTAATACTTTTATTTTAGATCAACGTAATTTATTAATTAATAAACAGTATTGATATCAAAAGATCTAAGTGTGATATTTAATTAACAGACTACAAGTTATTAAGCTCGAATATACTATTTGAATTTATAAATATAAATTTTGTAATGAATAGAATTTATGACACAATTCTATTTTTATAAAGGAATTCCTATTTCATTAGAATTTAATTTGGTAATATCTATTTCTCTGGGAATACTGTATATCTCTCAAAACCTGTGATCGAGAGAAAGAGAGTTCTAATTGGAGAAAGAAATTTTCTGTAACTTTTCTTTATTAATAAGGTAATTTCTATTGTTGATTTCTGGACATAAAAAATTGTGTCGAGCATATAATGAATTTAGATAAATCAGATACATTTATTTATATTATTATTTATTTATGATTAATTTATGAATTTTTCATACCATAATTTAAAAGTCAAGGTCCGGTATTATTGAATAAATTAATAATTATGCCTGCATTTTCAACTCATAACATAAATGTAGAAAAGAATGACCGATGTAAATTCATTTTTTCAAAAAGCCTCTTGACTCCGACATAAATAAATTCATAATTTATATGCAACTTATATATATCCATTTATCTTTAACATTGCTATCATGAGAAAATAGTCAGCGGCTGGCAAACGGTATCATTGGGTCGTTTGCTTCCGGTGATATGCGAGGAAGAAGTTCAAAAGCACTTGCTAATATGCCACGCAGGATGAGTTAGATATGCGCTAACCAATGGGGATTTGACACGAGCAAGTCACGGGACGATTAGGTCACAATGCATAAGCATGACGGATGCCAGCCAATAATGTTGGTGACATATGAACACATAGAAAACATGCGGGTCACATCTTCCTTAATCCTTATTGAGATTGACACCTGCCGGTTTCTTCAAATAATTGATTGATCATTGCCGCATGGTATTGTTTTTATAAACTTTATTTATGTCTTTCACTGGATGTTTACTGGCCGCGTGGTGGAATTGAAGCAACGGTCAGTAATTAAGCGTAACTCATATACGAGGAGCCAATATTTTATTGGTGCAACAATATTAAGTTTTATTATTATAACTTTTATAATATTTTATATTTAAATTTGAAATATTGTGCATATTCAATAATTTATCACTTTTATTATAAATAAATTGTACTGTTTATTATATTTTATCATAGTTATTTTATAGCTATTTTAACTTGTAAATGCAGACGCACAAGGTTGCACCGGTGGGAAACGGATTCGTGTATTGTTCGCATAGCATTGGATATAGACGGTGAGGGTAGGTAAAAGTATTTAAAAGTAGTCTTGTGGGAGCTTTCTTGAGTACATATATGAGCAAACATTTGTACCTGCATTTTGACTTTCAGGCACATCATTCTAATTGGGATCATATTTTTTTTATTTTAATAATATTATATGTATTAAAAATAAATTTTAAATATAAATTAAAGTTTAATTATTCTTAAATATAAAATAATATAATAAAATTATATAACTTAATTTAATAAATATAAAAAATTCAAAATTTAAATTTAAATCTTAAATATAATAAATTTTTATTTTCTTGCGTTCTTTGACTTGATACTAGTTGATCTTATCCGGTACTTCATTTGTTTTGTAATATATCTGTTTTTTAAACTCCGTACAGTTTAATACAATTTATACCTAATAACCTAACTAACCAGTGATCCTCTTTGCAGCATGGCTCTGATGTGTTCATGCACGGAAGTAGTCTTCCTGTGAACTCTCAGAGCTAAGTTTCAAAACGATTAGAAAGTTTACGATATATGCATATTATAAGATGGAAAAAAATTTAAATTTATTTCACAATCATTATAAATTAATTTTATATTATTATTTACTTATATATTGTTATATTAATAAAAATTATGCAAAAAATTCTTACTACAGATAAAAGTTATTATTTTTTAATAATATATCATTTTTATATTTATTGAAAATGTGAAAATTTTTTAATTGATAATAGATTAAATTTTAATTTAAAATTAAAATAGATACCCACACTATAAAATGGAAACAAAATGATTAAAAAATAAATAATAACGATTTATTTATTTATTTTTGTTCAATGGCCTATAAGACATGCATGGACATGTGTACGGGTTAAATGAATAATGGGGCAGACTAATTGTGTCGTGCACGAACCTTCGTGATACGATTACTAGAATTGTCAAACGTCCGATTCGTATGACGCGTGAATATACATGTCAACTACAATATAAACACTGCCTGGTTATTACTATAAAAATGAAACCTTGGCTAAACTCAAGTCATACGTATATGTATGGTCTCTAGAAGGTTGTTCAACACTTATAAAACACATGGCCAAAATTGCAAGATTGCTACTTCCGTATTCAAAAATATATATATTTTTTAAATAAAAGTTTTATCAGTAGGATTTGCTATTCTATTCCAAAAACAAACCAAACTGATCTCTTTAAAAATTTATTATGATATTTATCTATCACTTAATTCTTTAAAATTACTGATAACAAAAATTAAATCTAAAATGTAAATAATAGAAAATAACGTACCCAATTGAACTAACTCAAAGATTGTGTTCAACAAAATATTTAATCTAACACTTTGTGTTTTAAATTAATTGTACGCGGATTTTGTGTCTGCTAATCATCAAACACGTTATGCTACTGCCTGACATAAATCTTGCGCAATTTCAATATTTAAGCTGGGATATCTAATATTGGTAAACAGCTTGATTACCCTTTTTTTTTTTTTAAAAAAAAAAAAGGAAGAAGATATAACACGGAATGATTTTATCTATAGATTAATATGAAAGATTACGATATCATCTGGGCAAGTGTCAAACTGAGTGGCAGCAGTGCTGCTTTATAATTTATAAAGACAAAATATAATGCCAATGATGTGAGAGTTAGGGTCTATTAATTAATTGTGTAGCTTTGTCTGCTAACCATCAAACATAATCCGAAACCATTAAATTAATAATCTTCATATATCTCTAGTTCAAATGAGCCCATAGATGAATTAATACACTTAATTTCTTGAAAAAATTTAATATATTCTTTGAGTAAATGAAAATTTCTTAATTCACGGAGATAAACTCAAACATATAACGCAATAATTGTATTTCCTAATGTTCATTTCTTATTTTATAGAATAAAAATTTTTATTTACACATACAATATATTAGAAATTTTCGATTTGTTTTCACCTTGAACTTTTAATCTAATACTAGACTCCTAAGAGAGAGAGACCGAGCAAGCGCAGTACAATTTAAGTGAAATTTGTTATAAGTATAAACCAGAAATGTAAAATGAGTCACCGGCTGGTTGGCAAGTGGCAATTAAGGAGGTGTGCTTGCATCACAAGAGGATAGGATTTTGACGTGATCGGAAAATAATGTTGGCTTGCAATAGATGGCATTCATATTGACTGGTCATATATTCTTTGCCTTAGCATTAAGGAGCGTTTGCATTGGTATAGCTTTCAGAAAAAAATATTTATATAAATTTTATATTTTTTTATATGATATAAATTATACAAGATGTAACTATTCATATAAAATTTATAATTTTTTTATAAAATTTCATGATTTTATCCATAAATCTTGCAATACGACATGAAAAACTTGAGAAGTTATTGTAAGATTTTATTAAAAAATTATAAACTTTATATAAGTGTTGTAAATTTTATGAAAAATTACATAATTTATAATTATTGTACCAATACATCTTATTTTGAGGGTGTGTCAAAAAATCCCCTAAGATTACATCTTTATATATACTGTATCAACAAAATAATTTAAGAAATGGCTAATGATGACAAATTAATTTTAATATGTTTATTATTTTATTATTATTAAAATAATAATATAATTTTTTTTATCTGATTGAAAGAGTAAAAATTATTAACTTTTACATAAAGATATTAAGGCTAGCGATTTTTGTTTATATAATTGTTAAAAGATATATTGTAGGTAAAAAAAAATTATCTTTTATGATTAAAAGATATATTGTAATTATTATCATTTATCAAGATTAATTAGAGTTTCATCATTATTGCATTGTTGTATATCTATTTTGGTTATAATTAAAAGTTCATGTATTAAATTAATTAAGGTGAATCAGAAACAACATTTTGTTTGTCTACATTATGCAGATACTTTGGGAGCGTCGGAGTTTGCTTTTGTGTGGCCCAAAAGTCAGCGAACCACATTTCTAAACAATACCTTATACCTCATCCGGAAGAACGCGACAGCAGAGGTTGTGCATTATTTCGCGGTGCATGCATGGCTGAGAGTAGTAAATTAATAAGATACGAGTGGCTTGTATTTATGAACAAGGTCAAGGGTAAGATTGTATTTGTCGTGTACTGAAACGACTAAAATCCCACTTTAATGTTCCACGTTACATATATCATAGCCTTCCCGTTTACGTTCCCAAACTAACAAAACCACAGATTTTCTTAGAGGCACTGATTGAGTAGCTCCGACTCTGATTCTCTGTTGCTATCATTCAAACGAACCACGTGTGTGTGTGTAACAATTCATTTAATATGCATATATAAAATTTTAAATATAATAAAAATGAAATTTTAAAAATAACGTCGAATATTATAATATTATTAAATCGCGAATCTAGCCACGTAATCATCATGGCAGAAAGTTGATCAACACAGTCGGGAGCAGCTCTAGAATTTCCATTTCCAGATGCAAATGATGAGCCATTTTAATGCTCTACACTTGGGTTGCTTACATTGAAATACGCAAGGGCCTTCTCACAGATCGGGCATGGCAGCCACTTTGAGTGCTCTACAATGGTTCTCTTCCACACAATAATGACAACAAATATTATAATTTAACACGTAGGTGCAACGCTTATCGTAAATAATAATAATATATACTAGTAAAAAGTAACAAATATAATTTCAATAACATAATCTTATTAAAGGATGTGATTTGATTTACAATAGATATACTATATATGTTATAATCTACATTAGTTAAATCTAAGACTAACTCAACCCATCATATTCACATGCAATGAGTATACTTAAATTCACAAACTCAATTACCTGTGTCATTTTCAACGTCACACTACATTACAAGAAAAAGCAGCAACAACGATGATACTTTAAGCGATGATAAAATTTCGGTCGTCGCTAAAGACATTTTCGACAACAAAATCGTCGGTAAAAAAGATATAACTTTTTAGAGGGAAGCAGAAATGTGGGCGGGAAGAATTAAGCTTTTAGCGACGACAAAAGTCATCGCTAAAAGCCTAAAAAATTTTTGGCGGGAAAATTTCACCTTCAGCGACGACACTGTTGTCACTGAAAATGCAGACTTTCAGCAACTTTCAACATCAACACTGTCGTCGTTGAAAGTCTTGAATTTCCGATAGTTTGAATTTCAGCGACGATAGTGTCGTCGCTGAAAGCCTAATCCGAATTCCGAGACAAGGCTTTAGCGACGATTTTGTCGTCGATGAAGGTCACAACTTTCAGTGACGACATTGTCTTTGCTGAAAGCCACTCAGTCGTCGCTGAAGCTTTCACTGACGACCGAATTTTCTTAGTCGTTGGTGAAAGTTTTGGCTATTTATTCGCGGCGCCTCCTCCCTCCTTATTTGGGCGCTTGAAATTTCTGGACCTGAGGTAAGTTCCTGAACTTTCTCTTTCTTTTAAATTATTTTTAATTTTAATATATTTATTTTTTATATATGGTGATATGTATTAATTTTGTATGTTGTATCTTTTAATTTGTTAGTTATTATTAGCACTTAACTTAGTTCGTGGAGAGTATTCAATATTGATCAGTAGATTTTTACCATTGAGGCATGTAAATAAAAAGTTATAATTTTTTGTGTAATAATATATTTAATTTACTCAGATAGTTTGCAATGAATAATAGAATTAATAGTATGTTTAATTTAATATAAAATTTTGTATTATTTAATTTTGTATGTTGTAAATTCTAAATTTATTTATGTAAATTTAACTTAGCATAAATTTTATAAATATGAATTTTATTATTATTATGCATCCCTCAATTTATAATTTTGAAATATACAATATATGTGTAGATTATTCAGTTAAACTAATGTAAGATAAAATAGTTATAATATTTTATTCACAAAATTTAAAATTTGTGATGCAATTTAGGAAACTTCAAACTTATTAGATTCGATGAAATAATGTAAGATAAATAATTAAAATAAATATATAAATTTATCTTAGAAAGTAAGAGATTACAATAATATAGTCTCTTTTTTAATTAAGATTGAAACTTAACAATTCAAATTATATTATTTACACCACATACTAAGAAAAATTTAATTAAACTAGAGATCACATGAAAATAAAACCCTAACAATCTAAATTATGATATCTACATTATATAAAAATAAAAAAATTTAAAATACTAGGAAGTTCGCATGAAAATCACCCCTTTCTTGGATAAAACTACATTTACTTAAATAAAGAAACTGAATTGCGCATTTTATAAATAATATACATCTTATAAAACTAAACTTACTTAAATTTACAACTAGGAAGTCCATTTACAAAATCTAAAATTTATGATGCAATTTAGGAAACTTCAAACTTATTAGATTCAATGAAATAATGTAAGATAGATGATTAGAATAAATATATAAATTTATCTTAGAAAGTAAAAGATTACAATAATATAGTCTCTTTTTTAATTGAGATTGAAACTTAACAATTCAAATTATATTATTTACACCATATACTAAGAAAAACTCAATTAAACTAGAGATCACATAAAAATAAAATCCTAACAATCCAAATTATGATATCTACATTACATAAAACTAAAAAATTTTAAAATACTAGGAAGTTCGCATGAAAATCACCCCCCTCTTGGATAAAACTACATTTACTTAAATAAAGAAACTGAATTGCGCATCTTATAAATAATATACACCTTATAAAACTAAACTTACTTAAATTTACAACTAGGAAGTCCATTCACAAAATCTAAAATTTGTGATGTAATTTAGGAAATTTTAAACTTATTAGATTCGATGGAATAATATAAGATAGATAATTAGAATAAATATATAAATTTATCTTAAAAAGTAAGAGATTACAATAATATAATCTCTTTTTTAATTGAGATTGAAACTTAACAATTCAAATTATATTATTTACACCACATATTAAGAAAAATTCAATTAAACTAGAGATCACATGAAAATAAAACCCTAACAATCCAAATTATGATATCTACATTACATAAAAATAAAAAAATTTAAAATACTAAGAAGTTCACATGAAAATCATCCCCTCTTGGATAAAACTACATTTACTTAAATAAAGAAACTGAATTGCGCATCTTATAAATAATATACACCTTATAAAACTAAATTTACTTAAATTTATAACTAGGAAGTCCGTATTCATAATATACACCTCTCTATAAAGAAGTTTATTTCGCTGTGCATGTATGATGCGCGATTTCCAGCAGGTTATACATTTGAATTTCCCCAAGCTTATTGTGAAACATAACAGTTGTTATGAATATTTAGAAAAATCAATAATCTACATAATAAGTTACTTAAATAACAGTACTGACACTTAAACAACGATACTCATAAATTGTTGTATCGTTAATTTTAATTATTGTAAATATATTTTTACAATAATTTTAAATGGAACTGTATTTGTATTTAAATTATAAACTTTGACCCGTTCAAAGGTTGGTTATTTTCTGAACATCAATTAACATTTGAATTATCCTGAAAAGTTAGACAGTTTAGGATATTACCATGTAGTTATTATTAACAATTTATCCGGCTCTTTTTTAATATTGTGGAAATATCTTAGCATCCTAACTGTTCTCTAGGTATAAACTATACAAGCGTATAGTTTAGGTACTTGGAGAACCATAGGGAGATGCTGCCGAAATTTCTGCACGAATCAATCGATAAGCGTGGATAAATTGGAGAAAATAATAATTATAAAAATATCTCAAATGGGATAGGACCCTACCCTTCAAAGTTGGAGTGATACGGTGCATTTAGGGTAACTGTCAAATATTAATCAACACACTTTATTTCACCTAAAGCAATTTTCTTCCTGTTCAGTGATACAATGTCTGTCGATAAAAGTTGGATACATCTACTAAATCGATTGTCGGATGAGTATTGGAATGGTGCAGTAAGATTTGTTCAAAGAGTCAAAAATTTTGCTGATGAAAAGGGTTTAGTAAGATGCCCATGCAAAAAGTGTGTGAATTTAATATTCCAGACATTACTAACATTGGAGGCGCATATTATAGATAATGGATTTCATCCATTATACATAAATTAGGTACACCATGGTGAAGTAGATGTTTCAAATTCTAGAGGAACTAGTGGGATATCTCCTAACAATAGAGATGAGCTAACAGATATTATACATGATTTCATTGGCCCTGAGGCACCTGAAGTTGATTTTCACAATGACGAGTACAAGGGTGAGAATGCAGCTGACGAAGACATTGAAACAAAATATAGTAATTGTGATAACCTATTCGAGCAAGTAGAAACAAAGTTATCTCCAGGCTGCACAACATTTTCAGCCTTGAACTTCTTAGTGAAACTTATGCATTTGAAGGGTTTGCATAAGTGGACAAACAAGTCATTTGATGCTCTTCTTTAGTTGTTAAAAGAGGCACTTCCAAATGATAATAACTTGCCTGAATCGTACTATGGTGCAAGAAAATGGCTCAACAAGTTGGGATTGGGGTATGAATCAATCCATGTATGCAAACATGATTGCGCACTTTTTTAAAAAGATCATGCTTCTAAAGATAATTGTCCAATTTGTGGGGAGAGCCGATGGGTAAATAAAACTACAAAAGGAAAGAAGGTGCCCCAAAAAGTGGTTCGATATTTTCCTTTAACTCCTCGATTATAGCGTCTGTACCGGTCAAGACATACTATAAAGAATATGATATGGCATCACACTGGAAAATTAAAAAAAGAGGGGGTAATGTGACATCCCGTGGATGGAAAAGCCTGGTAGGAGTTCGATAAAAGGTATCCTAATTTCTCCGCTGACCCACGAAACGTCAAGTTAGGTTTAAGTGCAGATAGATTTAATCTTTTTGGTGATAGGAACCTATCCTACAGGATGTGGCTAGTGGTTATGACTACTTATAACTTGCCACCATGGGTATGCATGAATCAATCTTTTTTCATGTTGACCCTATTAATCTCAGGGCCGCAATCGCCAAGTAAAGATATCGATGTGTTCTTACAACCGGTCATAGAAAAGTTGAGGGATCTCTAAGATAGGGGAGTTGAAACTCAAGATGCGAATACAAATACAGTATTCAATATGCAGGCAGCATTACTTTGGACTATAAATAAATTTCCTGCTTAAAGTAGTCTATCCGGGTAGAGTGGGCAAGGATACAAAGCATGTCCTACATATAATTTGGATACTTCGTCAATTTGAGTTAGAGGAAAAATAGCTTATGTTGGTCATCGCCGTTGGCTTCCAAGAAGTCACACATGGAGAAATAGGAAAGAATTCAATGGGAGGTCGGAGAGGAGAGCCCCTCCTCGGCCTCTTACCAATAATGTTATCATGGAACAGTTGGGTAAAGTGTCACAGAAACTTCCGGGAAAACATGCTGAATTTGGTGGTATAAAGCGAAAGAGGGGTACCGACGAACTTAATTGGAGCAAGAGAAATATATTTTTTAATCTTCCTTATTGGCCAACAATGAACTTAAGGAATAACATTGATGTGATGTATGTTGAGAAAAATATATGTGATAGCATCTTGGGTACATTATTGGAGATTGAGCATAAAATAAAAGATACAGACAATGCAAGATGAGATCTGGCAAACATGAAGATAAGGCCTAACTTGCATCTGTATGAGCAGAGGGGTCAACTTTTCAAGTCGCATGCTGGATATACGCTTAACCAGGAAGAGCGAAAACCATTTTGCCAGTATATAAAGAATGTGAAATTTCTAAATGGGTTTGCTGGGAGTCTTAATAAGAATGTCACAAATCGTGACCTCAAGTTAAAGGGGTTGAAATCACATGATTGTCATGTTATTATGCAAAGACTGTTAGGACCAGGTGTTCGAGCTTTTTTACCAAAGGAATTATCATATCCACTTGTTGAGTTATGCAACTTCTTTAGTCAAATATGTGCTAGAACTCTCAACAAGAAGGACATTCTGCAAGCCAAACAAGACATTATCATAATTTTGTGCAAGCTTGAGAGGATATACCCCCCAGCATTTTTTGACATAATGGTTCACTTGGTGATGCATTTTCCAGATGAAGTATTGGAAAGAGGACCCATTCATTTTCGGTGGATGTACCCATATGAAAGATATAAAAAAGTTAAAGGATTATGTCCGAAATCGTGCTCGACCAGAGGGTTCAATTGCAGAAGGATATATTGTTGATGAGGCATTAACATTTTTCTCTATGTATTTGGAAGGAGTGGAAACTAGATTCAACCAACTTGATAGAAATCAAGATGTAATACTTAGTCAAACAAGAAGGACATTGTCGGTGTTTCGATCCCAATGTCGACCGATAGGGAAGAAGATTATTTCTCATTTCAATAGGAAGGATCGGGATGTTGCAGTATGGTACATCTTGAATAATTGTACTAAGATTGAAAAATATCTCCAATAAGTAACTTAAACTTCAATTGTGTTCTTCTCCCTTATGTGATTATAATAGACTAAGATTGTTATGTTCTATAGTGAGCATCGATTGGAACTCGAACGAAGTGGTGCTGAAGATATTGATAACTTACAGAGAACCAAATTTTCCTCGTGATTTTACTTGAAGGTAAGGGTTTTTTCTTCCCAAATTCATTGAACGAATATCTTAAATATTATTCACTTCTCTTGTTGATATTTCAATTTAATTCTTGGAACAATTACTACTTTTTTAGATGTACTATTTACATAGGAATGGTTTCCCAGAGGCCACCGAAAAGTTACTATCATTAGCCTCCAGTCCCAGTTTCACTAACATGATATACTCTGCGTGTATTGTGAATGGAGTTCGCTTTGTAGTCAAAACTCGAGATTAGAAGCATAAAACGCAAAATAGTAGCATTTTTGTTCTGAGGATTGATGGTAACATGTTCTATGGTGTACTGAAAGAAATTATTGAGTTGACTTATTTAAATAAGTACAGTGTGACTTTATTTAAATGCAAGTGGTATGACACTGATCCTACAAAGAAGAAACTTTATATTGACAAGAATATCACAAGTATCTCTATCAATGGACAATGGTACAAGGATGATCCTTATATACTTGCTACTCAAGCAAAATAAGTGTTTTACACTGAGGATCTCCTTAATGGACCAAATTGGAGGGTCGTCCATAATATGATGCATCGCGATATATGGGATCTACCCAGTGATAGAGATAATGCACAAGACCTGTTATTTCTGTAGGATAGTAACTCGTCTAACTTCAACCTCACAGTTGATCTGGGAGATTTCGATCTAGTACATCTAGGTAATGAAAGAAATAGTCCTTCAATCATTTCAACGTACAGGAATGTTAGATCTGGTGCTGATGGAGAAGATGCCTTCATCGATGATGACGAGAGCCTTGAAGACGAAATAATTGATGATTATATGGATGAGGAGCCCACACAATCTGATAATGAAGGAGAATCCGATGACCATGAGTCTGTTAGGTTCACCGACACTGATTCTGACTAGGGATAAAATAACATAT
The DNA here is from genome assembly GCA_020226215.1 of Sindora glabra. Taxonomy (NCBI): domain Eukaryota; kingdom Viridiplantae; phylum Streptophyta; class Magnoliopsida; order Fabales; family Fabaceae; genus Sindora; species Sindora glabra. The sequence continues at coordinate 5,834,103 of CM035226.1, read as the reverse complement.
TCGAACTATAACTCATAATTGTGTAAGCATGATTATTAAAATAATCAATATGATTGTAAAAAGTTGAACCACTTGATTGTTCAACTAGACATTGAATTCTTTTTAATTACTTATATAATGTGTATTATTTTAGTTATGGCGGATGTCGAGGCACGATACCACGGAGGTGACGCTGGAAACAACCTACCCATATTCTATCACAATGCGAACGATCAGGTATTTATTATTAATTGTGCATACCTAAGCTTGATTAAATATTATGTTTATTATGATAATATTTTTCTTTATTAATTGAAGTAGCACCTGCTAGAAAGAGGGGACCGAACAGGTCCCTAAGACTGTACGAGAAGATAGGCAAGGGTGGAGGCAAACCGGTGCCTTTACAGTTTGATATGACTGGTACATGGCATGCGGTTAGTGAGAATGCTAGTCATCTCCCTCGTGATATTGGCAGCATGATCCGCGCCCATGTGCCGCCCTATTATAAGTCATGGCGAGCTGTACCTCAGCAGATCCGAGATAGAGTTGTACAGGAGGTTTGCATAAGTATCCATTTCCTCCAACTATTGAATTAATGTCTTTGAGATTGAAATTTCTAAATATATGACTCATAAATTTATTAAATATCTTTTAATGCAGTCCCATTTCGAGTTCCAGGACATCTTTGAGGGTGATCGGGATAGAGCGCTCTCTGGTTTGATGCAGACTGCTGCCGACCTGTACAGACATTGGAAGTACAGGTTGAACAAGTATTTCTTAGAGTATGGAGGTGATCAATACCAGGAGTATGACTTGGATTGAGCTCAACGTTGTGTGCCTCGATCTGTCCCACCGCAGACATGGCAGAGGTGTGTGGACTTCTTTGATAGTGATGAGTACAGGGTAAGTATGACATTTTATGGTATTATGTCAGTATTTCATAATTAGTAAATTGTGAACATAAAAATTTAACTTTTTTCTCTTAATTTGCAGGAGTTGTCTGCGAGAAATACAAATAATAGAGCACAAAAGGTCATGAATGATCGGCATGAGTCAAAGTCTATTGCTGCACATCACTTTGATAAGGTAATTTAATTTTTTTGTATCTTTTTTAAATGTATCCACTTATTAAATATCATTACTACTCTTCATCCTTTTTTTCTATTTCAAAAATTGAATAGAGAAACAGATATACTGATGAGCTGCAGTCGGTTCCCGATAACTTTAGGAACCGACACACATATAGGTCGGCGGAGTGGGTGCATCCCATCCCTCAAGGGCAACATGTAAGTTATTTGAATTTCATATTTTAAATAAAATTTTACAAATATATCTTGTAAGATATAATTCTTATTAATTTTTTTAATAATTTAAGGCGAGGATGACTGAGCTTATGACTCAGCATATACAGTCTAGTGTATCATCCACTAACTTGCCTACGACTCCTGTACAATTAGATAAGGCTGTCATCGCTGATGAGGTGCTTGGCACTCGTCGAGGGTACAGGAAGGCTGTTGGCTGTGTACTTGCTGGTCAAACTTATCATTCGATGGGGACTTCTAGCATGGGGACGAGCTCACAGACCGTGTCTCAGGTCGGTGAGTTGCAGGAGCAGTTATACTAGAGTCCGGAGCAAGTTGAGCAGAGCCAGCAATTGATTCAGGAGTAGCAGCAGTGGCTTGATCAGCAGCAGCAGTGGCTTGATCAGCAGCAGCAGCAGATTACATAGTAGCAGCAAATGCAGCAGCAGCTTTGAATTTTTCTTACTGAGATGAGCTCGATCCTTAGAGAGCAGGGTATCATCCTACCGCTGCCTCCATTTGCTGCTGCTACACCGCTTGGGCCGAGTAGATTTGCCCATGCACCTACCGCTCAGCCGCCACCGTCATTTTATCATCCTCGTAGTCAGGATGATGATGATGATGATGATGATGACGACGATGATGGTGTATTTTGATATTTACACCTCCCTGCTTCCCCATAGTATATTTTGTATATGTATCTTTATATTTTTTATGTGTACACATTTACATGGATAATGTATATATAATTTATTCACATAAATATTATTTTTACCATTGCTTTATGAGTATTAATTTTTTATGTTGGATCAAATTGTTAGACATTATTATTAATACTAATGATATATTATAATTGTATAATTTATATTAAATTAAATTTAAAAAATTATTAAATAATTTAAGTTAACTAAAATAAAGAATATATTAGATAATATATTATTTGAAATATATGATAATTTGATTTTAAATTTTTTAAAAAAATTTAAAAAACCTTTAGTGGCGACAATTGTCATCGTTATAGGGCAAAATATCGTCACTAAAGATTAAACTTTCAGCGACGACTTTTCAATTTTGTCATCGCTAAAAGTTCATCTTTGTCGTCGCTAAAAATATTACCTTGTCGTCGCTGAAAGAAAGATCTTCAGCGACGAATTTGTCGCCGCTAAAAGTAAGATCTTCAGCAACAACTTATTCCCTATAGCGACGATAATAGTCGCCGCTAAAAATCAAATTTCAAAATTTTTTGAATTTTAAAATTATTTTCTGCAACGACATTGTCGTCGCAAAAGGCCGAACTTTTAGCGACGATAAATTATCGTCGCTAATGACTTTTTTAGATACGGACCTATACCGACGACATTTTTAACGATGACTTTTTATTTTGCGACGACCGAATACTTTTTAGCGATGATAAATGTCACCGCTAAAAGTCTTTTTTGCTGTAATGCTATCAGATGGGAAAGAACGTCCAGTCAAAATATTTGCAATGATCAATACACGAATGAATGAACGGTGATTAATCTCCTGGAGAAGAAATTATACAATAATATATTAATGGTGAATTTTAAGATGCCCCGCAAGTTTAATATCTGAGGTGGTATGGTAAAATACAAATTATTGAATGAGATTATTAAGTCATTATCAATACTTTATAATCTCATCTAATGATTTATATTTTACCATATCACTTTAAGTACTAAATTCCTAAGAGTATTTTAGTAAACACCTATATTGATATATTATCGAATTTAACTATATATTAAAAACTTTTTTTATATAATTAAAGTTAGTATATTATATAATATATAATAATTATTAAATTTGATAATATATCAATATATTACTATTTTAATACTGCATCATACATCTCTCCTTAATCTTCACTTTGTTTGTATGCATGGTTAATTTATTAAGCCATCGGTACCAAGTTTGTCCATTGTAGTTGTTTGTTGGTTTTTTCCTTCCTGGGTTCATTATTATTGGACAAGTAAACGTGTCATCTGTATAAACAAAACCATTTTAAGGCATGTTCTAATCAGGATAATGTTGCAACCTACGAAACCAATATTGATATTGATGACACGCATTTTCTAGATCTGATCATAAGCACTTATAATTGCGGTTTGTATCTCTGAGTGAGTTGAAGCTAACAATAAAATATGTTGACATGTCCAAATATTTTCAGGCCAGATTAACAGCAGATCATCACTTTAAATTTTAGGATTAAAAAATTTTTCAGAGCCAATTGACATATAATTTTAAAAATTTTGGGGCCAAAACCTCGGGTGTCCCCACTAGGCTCCCTCATTGGCCTTGAGGTCTTGTATGTTTTTTATAATGAGTTTTTTTAATAACAACCTTAAATGTGATAAATAAATGTGTTAAAATACATATGAATTGGTGTAAATGTTGATGAATCAATTTTAATTTGATTTACTTATTTATAATTTAATATAAAATTTTAAATGAATTATGAATGAATGATTTATAATTCTTGGATATAAAATTAACTTATCCCACTCATTTATCCATTAATTCATTATTATTTTATATTAATTTTATATTATTTTTTATCACTATCTTATACTTATTATTACCATTTTAAAATAAATTTATATAATTAAAATTTTTAGATTATATTTCAATTCCCTTTTAAAATTTTAATTTTCTTTACTCTTAGTGGCGTAAATGGTTATTTTTTGAAAACTGATGCTTCACCCAGATAATCTATTGCAGCATGGCGGGGTTCCTAATAAAATGATATCTACTTTTACGTTTCAGATATGCTAAATTATTAAAAATTCAACTATTATTTAAAATTGTTTATGTTAATCTCACACCGCTACTGGATAAAATATCATTTTAACATTTTTTACGAAACTTATTTTCGTTTTACCATCTTTTGAAAACTTATTAACAAAATACGCACGGAGGGGGGAGGCGTCATTTGGATAGGCGCCATTTGGGGGGGCGCCATCCAGGATGGCGCCCTTGGGAAGCTTTGAGGGCGCCATTTAAGGTGGCACCCCTGGGTAGCTTTGAAGGCGGCATTCAAGGTGGCGCCCTCGGTCCTATTTTTTTCAATTTTTCCTTTCAAAAATAATTAATTTTGATATCATTTGAAAATAAAAATTTTAAAAATAAATAATATATAATTGTGACTCAAAATAAATTTTTGAAAATAAATTACTCATTTTATAATTATATTTGATGTCATATAAAAATATGTTAACTCCACTTTGATATCTAATACATAAATTTATTATAGGAATTAAATAAGAAAGTAGTTAATGATAATAATATAATGAATAAAAATAATAAATATTTAGTAAATAATTAAATATTATTTTAAAAATATAGGATCAATAAAGAATAATTACGTAATTTATATTAATGTCTCTCAAAATTTGATCCAATGACACTTAATATTTATCAATTTTCAAAATTATAAACTTTCAACATTTGGAATTATATTATTACAAGTAATTATTTAATATGTTATTACACATAAGTAAATTTATTGAATTATTCAATAATATTCTTTATATACGAAGTTGAAGATTGTTAAAAATGAAAAAAAATATAAGAAAATAAATATATTTTTCTTATTTTGTATTTATTCTAATAATATTCTTGTCACTTTGTATTTATCTCAATAAAATTATTTTTATTTTGTAACAAAGTAAATACGAAATGACGAGGTTGAAGATAGCTGAAAATTTTAAAAAAACTATTATTCATTTTTTAAGAAACTATTTTGGCAATGAGAGGGAAAAGTATCGATTAACTGTTTTTTAAGAAACTATTATTCATTTTATCGTTCCTTCAAAATATTTTATTGAAATAAGCACAGAAGATACGCACAACGATGGAGAGATGCCAAATGGCGCATAGAGGTACGCTAGACGAAATGGCGTCGTTGGCGCTGAAGGGAAGGGACGGCAGGCGATATAGCACCTTTGGCCTACGACACCCTCGCTCCTCATTTCTAAGTTAATTAGCCAGTGACCGTGTCGACTATGAATCCTAGAGACTTGAATTTTGGTATTGTACATGGGCAGCATACCCATCTACGTTGACAATTGTGCTACGTATTTTTATTCTTAAATGTTTGGTGAACTCGACTCATAACGTATTAAATAAACACAGCATTTAACGTCATTTATAAGGATGATGGTTATTTATCCTTCAAATATTATAATTAATATTATTTATTTTTTATTATTTAAATAAATAATGAGAAAAAAATTTAATTAAAAAATAAATATATATTTCATATTATGAACATAAAATTTATTAAATTAATTTAATATTATTTATTTATTTTCACATGGTAAATAAAAAAAGAGTAGATAATTATAACAGTTGTGAAAGTATGATAATTAATAATGTTAGTTATTATATTTGGGAGATGTCCTTGTCATCATTTTTTAAAAAAAATTAAATATTGCAATGATTTTGAAATTTATTATTATTTATAATTGTTCCTACGCAAGCAATTAAAAATATCGTAGTAATTAAAATCATCGTAAATATTGATGTTTGGCAATAAAGTAGTAAAATCATCTTAAATGTTAATGTTTGGCAATAAAGTAGTAAGATAAATGTACATAAATATACAATAAACATAGAAAAGAAGGCTAATGTCTACGTAAGTGATGTCCAGTCCCACATCCAGGATCGGTAATGTAGCGGCCATATCTACTAACCCTATGCGCAAGCTCGAGAGTCACATCCCCGGTGTCTGTGTCTCCTCTACCTCCATCTCTCACTCTGCCTCTGCCCCTGACTCTCGCTCTGCCTCCACCTCTACCTCTATCTACAAGCTCTGAGTCATCTGTCATCATGCCACCATGTGCTAATCCCTGATCCTGAGTATGCCAATCAAATGCAAGACGATATGGCTGCGATGGACCAGCATCATCGGAAGGAAAGGCATAGAATGAAGATGTAACTCCTGGTATGTGTAGAAATGCCTAGAATGAGGATGGAACACCAGGAGGAAACTAGTACATCTGGGATGACGACTGCCCATATAGTGCAGCCGGGAACATGGTGGAGGATGAAGGATCATCAGGTGCAGTAGGGTACATATGAGATGAGGTAGTAACATCAGGCATCATCGTCATGGTCTCCTGGGCAGTCGAAGGTGGAATCTGCTGCACTGTCGAAGCGGACGGAACATCATCCTGCGACGTATGTCGTGAAGCAGTGTGACGTCGTCGGCGAGAGCGAGGCTGATCATGGTCACGCTCCGCAGGGTCTAGGATATGATGGGCCTGAGGAGCTAGCTCCGCATGTGAGTCAATAATCACATGATCAACCTCCTGAATGGCATGAAGGATGGACTCCGTCGCTGATCTAAGCGCATCGAAAGTGAACATAGCCTGCCCCTCAGGGGTAGTGAAGTCCTGTAATGTGGAAACCTCATCTACCTGTGCAAATTTTTGACATTAAAGTTAGTTATAATACTAATGCATTTAAAGAAAATCAGATACAGAAAATTAGCACGCAATATTACCACAAGGTCTAGCGCTCCCCCAATGGGTGTAATACATCGCCTGGTAACCCGTTTGTACCATGTCATGTAATCGGATCGTGGTCCCAGAACTAGGCGTGTCGTCGGCTCGGTGATAATGCAAAAGTCTCGCCGGATATTCGAGAGTGCAATATATGGCTGATGGCGGATGTGTCACTCCTCATCATGCCGACCGGACAAGTGAAGGTAATGGACATCCGCCACCTGCTTCGGTGGCTCTGGAATAGCCTGGCATAGTCCAAACTGCCGCAAAACCCTATCAGGCTGATGGCACTCGACAATCTGAAAGTGAATGAGCGGCACCACTACTGTCCACGTGTCACTCCCGTCAAAGCAATACTGAGGCAGTGATGCGGTGACCTCCTCAGTGTATGGGATCCAGACGATCTGAAGTTGCAAATTTAGGTTGTCATTTAAATACAATAATGGAATGGACAAAGCCCTGAAATAAAGACATCCATTATCCCCTACATACCTGGTCAAGTCGAAGACAGTCTAGCACGTATCTGTAATGGGGTAGGCTGTGTGCCGGACTATCCTGGAATGTCTTCTGATAGTGCCACCTGGCAATTACAATAACAAAGTTAAACAACTTCGTAGTAAACTTAATTATAAGTGAAAGTTGAAAAATTTTCTAACCTGCGTGCTAAGGGGCCAATCCCTGCATCCCCCTCTGGTATGTCTAAAACAGCTATCGCGGGGCGATAGTGGGAAATCTATCCCATGCCCAGAGCTGCAGTAGTAGGCAACACCCTCCTATCTCCCTATAATCCGAAGTGGTGGCCTTGCAGAGCTCTCTATAGAGATAAGCTAGGCAAGCAGATCCCCAACTGTACGTCCCAGCCTCATGTAAGTGTCCGATCAAAGGTAAGTACATGAGGTGGACATATATGCCGGAATGGTCTGGAAATAACGTCCCACCAATGAGACATAAAATGTAAGCCCGGGCGAATCTCTGCACTGTCACCTCATCCGCATCATCTGGAAGATGAGTGAAATGCCTCTCCAACCAACTCATCCTCAGTCGCCCCCCTCTGATGACATTCTCATCCACCGGTAACTGGAGTCCCAAATACTTCTCTATCAGGGCTCCCCATCCCCACACAGTGGGCCCCGTCACTACTCGACTGTCAATGGGTAGGCCGAGCTAAAAAGCAACATCCTACAGGGTAATAGTCGTCTCTCCCTGCGGCATGTGAAAGGTGTGTGTCTCCGGCCTCCACCTCTCTACAAAAGCACTGATCAACTGATGGTCGATCGGCATAAACTCGCACATCGCCAGGCCGTAAAAGCCTGCCTCTTGTAAAAAAGGGGACAATCAACTCTGGTGGCTGCTGGTGATGGTAGTGATAAGCTCGTCGAATCCTGAGCACACGTCAGGCTGCAAAAGAAAAAAAATCACCAATTATCACGTCTGACAATTCAGAAACGGTTTATACTCGAAATAATTAAGATCTAACTATCTCCATACATGGCCTGCCCAAATCGACTGGGATATTTGTGAAGCCTGAGCCGTCAGCAGTGAAGGATCCCATGGTCCAGGATCAATGCGTCGGGATGTGAATGTCATCTGCCACGACAAGCATTGCATTAGAATGAAATTTAAACACACACTAACTTAACAGATATGTGCAATTTAAGTACAAATAATATATCTTAAATTTAAATTATAATATATATAAATAATATCATAAAATATAATTAATTATATTTTAAAAATTATAATTTTCATATAAATAAATAATAACCTAAAATTTATGTATTTATTCCATACATAAATTTATAAAATTTAATTAATTAAATATTAAATATTATGAAATGCGAAATGGGATGGAGGAGGCGGCAAATGAAATGGCACTAAGTGAAATGGCACCTCCCAGCCCCTTTCCCCCTAACAAGCCAGGTGCAACAAAGGCGCCTTCAGCGCACATATGGCGCCCTACGTACTTTGGTAAATACTTTCGAAACCGCGGTAAAGCGAAAAAAAGTTTATAAAATATCCGTATTTTGGTATTTTAACCAATTTGTGTACACTTGGACGATTAACAAATGGTCGGTTCACATTACTAGTAATGGGGTAACAAATATATACATAATGACGTGCAATTTTAAAACCATACAAAAAAATACAGTGTGCGACTGTTACACTTATGATATTAGTTAACATACTTTATAACATATATGCGAAAGTAAATAATAAAAATCAAGGTGTAGAAGGGTCTTCCTCCCCATGTAGCAGTGGGCAGCGCCTACGATTATGTCCTTCCATCTTACAATGACCGCATTTTTGCTTACACTGCTCTCTTGAGGCCAATCCATCTCATTTCTGATCCAGGTCGACTTTGGTCGTCCCCTTGCACGTAATCTTCCATAATTTGGAACTAGGACAGGAAATGGTGGTAGGTTATTCCATTGCGACCACTCCCCGATAGGCCACCACTCAGATTTGTAGCAACTGAGTAGTGTGTCAAGCCTGTATACAGCATCGACATATGGTTCCCATGATATGTTGATTAAGGCACAAGCAGCAATAATATGAGCGCAAGGATACCTATATGCTTGGAATTGTCCACATTCACATTGCCCTTTGTCTAATAACACTTGGACGAGCTTTCCACATGACCCCCTTGCCATATTAGAGCCCTCCACCACCTCAAACCTAGTCCCTTGTCTATTATAAGCTCAAACGTGGTAAGAAGAAGCACGTGACTGGATAGTCACAAGCTCCTGTTTGAATCTGCTTGCGTATATGTGACCTTAGTTGTAGTTCAGCATGTGCTTCTTTTGCCCTTTCCACAAAGTACTTAACACATCTATAGAATGTTTGTTGAACAAGGCCTGTGATTGGTAGCTTCCTTAATCCTTTGAAGAGGCCATTGATGCACTCTACAATGTTAGTCGTCATATGATCATATCTTCTGCTTTCATCATAAGCAAGCGTCCACTTCTCCATCGGAATAGCGGTCAACTTCTTATGGATCTCCTCGTTGACTTTGCTAAGGTTCTCCAATCTCTCCATGGCCTTTTCCCAACTGGGCTCATACGCTGAACAGAAGGAGACAAATAGGTTAACCGGGTTGAACTACCAGATACACAAATTTATAGATGTAAGGTTTAACAAAGATATTATGCTATAAGGCATACCAATCTTGAGGACAGCTTTCCTCACATTGTCATCCTTGCACTTCTTACGAACGTTACTGGCAATATGTCTAATACAGTACCGGTGAAAAGCATGAGGAGGCTGCTATCCCAAGCCTTCGGTGGCCACAGCATCTTTTATAGCTCGGTGTCGATCTGATATCAAGCATATTCCTTGCTGGTTCATAACATTTACCCGCAGTAATGCCAAAAACCAACTCCAGTTTTCATAGTTCTCCCTGTCCACAATGGCAAAGGCAAGAGGAACGGGACATTTGTTACCGTCCTGCGTCGCAGCAATCAGTAGCACGCCCTTGAACTTGCCATACAGATGCGTTCCATCAACTTGTATGAATTGCTTGCAGTAGGGAAATGCGGCAATGTATGGCTTGAAAGCCCAGAAAACTCGGTTGAAAACATGTTTCTGCAGATCTACACGGTTGTCAGCTGTGACAAATTTTTGTGACTCCAACTTGAACAGCGTCTGGTCACAGTAGCCTAAAATGTCTAACCATTTGGGAAGCACTTCATACGATTTATCCCAATCACCGTACACCTTGACAATTGCCTTTTGTTTCACCTTCCATGCTTTCCTGTACGAAATCTTATACCCGTACATGCCTTCCACCCTCTCTTGTATAAGCGAGATTGGAACATCTTACTTCACTTTAATCATCTCCAGTATCAAGGAACTGATATACTCGGAGTCCAAAAACCTGTGATCCTGTGTCAAACTGGCGTTAACACATGTGTGAGGCCCTGAAAATCTAGTTATTGTCCAAGCGTTACAATTCTTCAGTTTCATCGCTCTGAGGTGGAAATTGCATTGGTCCCCGTAATTATCACACTTCACACTTAATCTTCTGGTATCCGACTCCTCCACGTAATAACTATGGTGCCTTCTGATGTGGTAATGCTTGGTTGCAACAATTAAAGCCTCCTTGCAATCGAACTCTTGCCCAACCTGTAAGTCATCCATGTCATAATCATAGCTTGGTTTCATTATTTTCGGAAATTCATTAGGATTTCGTATGGCATCCCAATTAATGTGAGAGAAAATAGCAGCTTGAGGGATACCACATGATGTCTGTGCAGCATTGTCACTCTTCACCTGCCGCGTTGCAACACTGTCTCTATGTGTAGTGGCGCGTTCTTCGTCATCAGTGTCACGATCATCATCGCTACTGCAAGACACCTCATCATCCTCAAAACTAGACTCAAGGTGGGCATCCATCAATATAGGATCAGCGAATTCTTCCTCTATGACCGGTAAGGCACTTGTTGAACCCATCATGATATGTGATATATTTCTCGGGAAAACACCGACAACAGATGAGTCCAATGCAGGAGTATAACTATCAGAAATGTGGAACTCGATTCCACCCGTGTAAGGAAGGCCTTCCCGCACCATCGAACAACTAGTACTGACATTAGCCGTTGGAACCATAGGTGATCTAGTTGTTAGAACTCTTTCTTGCGAACCCAGGTTGGCAGCGTGCAGTTCGGATATGATCACCTCGGCGTACAACTTCATTGCTATCATCGTCGGATGCTGTTCGTAGCTTGCTATGGCACATGCCAAGTCTTCATCATCGTCCAATTCGTATGCCATGTATTGAGCCTCTGTTTGATACTATGGAAACCTGTAAACAATCTTCCCCACAACTCGATCTTCGTGAAGCTTCAGTCGGACATGAATTCTCTCCCGCAAAACATCCATAGTGTTGCATCCTCTTAATTTCAATGCCTTTAGGGGAGGTCCATCATACATTACCCCCATTGATCCCTCAATAATTGTACCATTTGAATATATGAAGGTAATTAAACTTTTCTTCATCTTCATACTTTTAGCTGCAAAATACTCACTGCACCCCCACAACTGACAGATAGTCTCATATACAAATTTTATTCTCGTCAACAAGTGTACTAGTATTTAATACTATAATTAAAAATGAACGGGATGTATTATTATTTTGCAAGGTATTCTATTAATTCTACGTAATAATAGGATTATTTTTTTGACCAAGCAAATGTTATTTCTTTTCCAAATCTTCGTCTTCTTACTTTGACTATATAATCTTATTTATGGTTTAGTTTATCTCTTTCAATTATCATTTTTCTTAGTTATTTTGCATAAATTATATTAATTAAATTAGTTAACATTTTTAATACATTATCTTTTTTATTTTTACGGCTTTTTTCTCCGTTCACACCTAATACCAAATAGCAACCAAAATTATATACACATTATTATTGCCAATACCTCCATATATATTTTAATTCTTCCTAAATAAACCTATGTATAGTATAATTTTTTTCAAGTACATTTACTATTCTTCCATTTATAATATCTACTATTTAAATACAAAAAAGTACAAATTTTCAATAACAATATCCTATTTTTTAAGGCTTTTGGTTACATTCACATATCCTAGAATCTTTTTTAGTACCTCTCTTATGATATATTAAGATTTCACATAAAAAAATTCTCTAAACATAACTTTCACCTAGGTCGTAAGACCTATATTAGGACATCCTTCTTTATCTCGTTTATTTTTCTTTTAATAGCACAACCTATCACATTACATATAAATTCCTACAAAATTTTCATAAATCATAACTCCACATCTTAAATCATAATTTCACATCATAAATCATAACAATCAATATAAAATAAATAAATCTATATTATTTATATCATAACATTCTAAATAAATTTCTCTACCAATATAAAAAATATTTTCATTATGACTAATAAAAATTATAATATAAGCATAAAATTCTTAAAAATACTAACCGGTAAGTATTCGGAGAAGCAAACAAAAAAAAGCCTCTGCATGAAAGAAAAATTTTGTTAGATAATTTAATAACTTTAATCTCTAAGTAAAAGTTATTAGATATTATTGTATCAATTAAAAAATTATACAAAAATCACACTAAATTAAATATATTTTGTAAGATAATATATTAAAGGAATAAAAATAATAATATATATAAAATTTTATTGATGTATATTCAATTTAAAATATAGTGTTCGAATTTTTATATCAAAAAAATATTAATAAATTTAAAAGATAATTAATTTTTATTCTTAACTACTATCATTAAAACTAAAATATATAGTTAATTATTTCAATTAGCGTTTTTCATAATATAAATTTTTTAAAAAAAGATATTTGATCATTAAAAATAATTTTATGTCAAAAATATGAAATTATATTATATTAATATTATTCAATATATTCCATTTCAACTTTTAATAGAATGATTGAAGAAATAAAGAAGAAAAAATTCAACAAAATACATGAAATGAAGAATAAATTATGTACGAACTGTAAACCCTCTGAGAACTTTTAGTTGATGTATTTTAAATTTAAAATATAATATTTAAAAATTATCATCAACAAAAATTTAAAGATATTTATATAAATAATATTTAATTTAATCACTAACTTTTTTTCTATAGAATATAATATGAAATTATTTATTTTTGTTAAAAAAATGTATATTAAAGCTTCAATTTACTTAAAATATTGTAATAAATTAAAAAATATAATTAATGATTGTAAAAAAAATATTGTCAATAACATGTTAGTTTTCTAAAAAATATAATATGTTAAAGCTTCAATTTTTTCTAAATCTTAGATCATCATTTCACATTATAAATCATAATAATCAACATAAAATAAAAATTATAATATAAATATAAAAAATATACAAATACTAACTAGTAAAAAATACAAACTATCATAGATCACATAAATTTATATAAATTTTTTCTAAATCCTAGATCATCATTTTCCATCATAAATCATAATAATCAACATGAAATATAAATTACAATATACATACAGAAATTATAAAAATACTAACTAGTAAAAAATATAAACTATCACATATCATATAAATTTGTACAAATCTTTTCTAAATCCTAGATCACCATTTTACATCATAAATCATAATAATCAGCATAAAATAAATATTATAATATAAATACAAAAATTATCAAAATTTAAATAAATAAAATTTATAAATTATAACAGATCATATAAATTTGTATAAATTCTTTCTAAATCCTAAATCATCATTTCATTTCATAAATCATAATAATTAATTTAAAAAAATATAACATAAATACAAAAATTATAAATATACTAACCAAGCAAGAATTGAAAGAAGATCAGATTTGCTCCAAAGCAGAAAATGCTTCCGAATGAAATGCACGGAAAGAAAGAACAGATAATGATTTATGAACGAAGGAATATAAAATATGAAGAATTGCGGTAAATGGCTGCAAGGTTTACGAAGAAAGAAGAGAAGAAGAGACGCTGCGAAAGGGTTTCGGAGTTGGGGAGTGGGAAGGGGCGGGTATAAATAGAAGGGTGGAGGCGCCTGATAAAATGACGCCTCTCAATTCAAATTTCAAAAAATTTCAAAATGGCGCCCGAGGGCGCCTTTTGAAATGGTGCCTTCCCCTTACGGAGGGCGCCAGTTTGAATGGCGCCTCCCACCTCGGGGGGCACCACTTCAAAAGGCGCCTCCAAGGGGAGGACGTCATTCTGAATGGCGCCTCCGAGGCCATCGGGTGCCATTTTAAATGACGTCCTGCGTATTCTAGTAATATGTTTTCAAACTACAGTAAAACGATAAATGTTTATAAAATACGTGTAATCCGGTATTTTTGCCCACCGCTGCTTCACTCAATTATTCATACATACAATATATTTGTTAGTGAGATCTATGCCTTTATATAAATTTATTTGCCTTGTTCAAGCTCTTAATTTTTAAGAGTTTATTATATTCGTGACTTTGGTCTAAGATTTCTGGAGTTTAATGTTTATATATGTTTAATGATTTTGGAATAGAATTTTTGAACTTTTCATTCCAAAAATAGAATTATAAATACTTAGAATTTAAGATATTAAGGTTTTAGTGGTTTTATATCTTTTATCACTTGATTCACTTCGTTCGATGATAAAGTGCAGACGAGCTCGACTTTGATTCGGTGTAAAAATTCGTCTTCCATTAGCCGGCTACAAAACATTATTTTTTTTTCTCAATATTATATTTTTTAAAATAATTTTAATATCAAAAACAGCCATTCAACTATTTTAACATTAACTTCTAACAAATAGTTTATTTAAAATAAGATTAATATAAGCAATAAGATTATACCCTTTTTTATGACAACTAATATTATCATGTGTGTGTATATATATATATATATATATATATATATATATATATATATATATATATATATATATATATATATATATATATATATATATATATATATATATATATATATATATATATATATATATATCATGATAATCTATTTAAAATAAATAACTTTTTAAATCATTAAAATTTATATTCAAATTTAAAGAAGTTTTAATACAATATTTTTTATATAATGTTAATTCATATAATGCATAAGTTAATCTTTTATAATTGTAAATGATTATTCATACATTGATTCAAATATGATCATTATTCAAAAGGATTCAATTCAAATTTATATTAAAGCTAATATGAACAAAGATGGATAAATAGATATGAATTGCAATTACCAATTCTAACACAATATGTATATAGTGTATTAAGTTTGAATCTAAAACTTTGAAAAAAAAAAAGAAATCTTAAACGAATTTTGACATAAATATTACAAAATACCCCTTAACACCATACTCATATAAATAAGGTTACCTCTTATCACTTTAACCATCTAGTATATTCTTTCATACCTTTACTCTTGCATTTGTCTCCTATCCTATTCTGATCTAAGCATCAGAATAACTCTTCTTTATTTTACAAATCTCTCACCCTAGACCCTGAAATAAAGTTTTGTCAAATTTAAGTTTAATTTATTATTAATGTGAACCATATTTATAATATGAATAAGTAATATATGTTACCATATAAATAAAAAATTATTAAAATTTATTTATTGTGATCAAAACTTTTTAATTAATTTTGTTTTTTAAATTATTATCTTTCTTTCATTTATTAATATAATAAAAAAAATTACACTATTAATGAATTAAATTTAAATGCATTTTAAAATAATATAAAATATCATTATATTATTGAAAATGTTGACATCACACTGCGAATTAATCATACAAGTAATCGCCATGATATGACAACTATGAATGTTTCATGACCTTAATAACAAAATTATTGATAATATTTATTTATTGTGGTAAAAAATTGTTAATTATTTTTTATTATGTATTTTTATTTATTGATAATATAAAATATTTTATACCATTAATGAATTAAATTTAAATATATTTTAAAATAATATAAGATATCATTATATTATTAAAATAATTAGCATCACGCTATTAATTAATCATACTAGTAATCTCTATGACATGACAATTATGAATATTCTATTCTATGGCCTCAACAATAGAATTACTAGCGATAGATAATGTTACTTTAGTCACCAATAATTTCTCAAGAAAGTCATTTCAAGTGGGGGGAAAAAAAAAAGAGACAATAAAATTAAGATTGAATCACTATTGGGTATTGTGGATTGTCCCTAGAAAACTCTCAGTTTTTGAAAGGATGAAAACTTTATTGTCCATTTCATATAACTCTGCTTTAGTTTTTCATGTGAATGTTATGTTACGCTCATAAGGCGGCTAAATGGATAGTTCAAATTATTAGGTGTGAAACTGGCAATTATCCCATCTCTCTCTTGCTCTGAAAATTTTATAATCCTGGATACCATGTCTCTTATTGGTTGGTGTACTGTTTCTTCCGTGATATCACAATAAAAAAATAAAATAAAATAAAATCATGCAAGTAATCTCATTTTGATTGGATTTATTATGTGATCGTTATCAAAAGTGGTACATTACGTACAAACGGAATTATTACACTTGTTATCCACCGTAATAAGGCGAAGGGCAAGAAGATTCTAGCTATGATCAGCACATGGTAACATGAGCCTTTGAATCTGAACAATAATCATTATTTTTTTTCTAGACGTTCTGAATCAATATGAACTTAAAAGAATACTTAAATATTAGTCTCAAAAGAAATAAATTAGGAGAAAAGAAAAGAAAATGAGAGGAATCAAAATGATCTGTAGAAAATAATTTTCCCATCTATTGTTTAGATATGCCTGCAAACAAGAAAAATGAAAAATTAAAGAGCAACAAATTCTAAATTAACGTATTCAATGATAAGCTTTCTTAACATAATATTCATTGATAACTAGATGCGCCCGCTGGTCAAATTGTTTTGTTTTCTTCACGAAGGGAAGGCCCGTTATAATCACAAATAAAGGCCTGCAGCCCGTGATGAAGAGCCTATGGTCCTCAACAGAACCAAGAAAACGTATAGAAATTTATTCACAAAAATTGCTTAGAAAACGCAAAACCTTTGGGCTTAAGAAAATTTGTAAGAACAAGGGCAGATCATACCAGAGTTCTTAATACAAACAGATTAGGTACTGGCTGAATAATAAAAAGGCCAACAATGACTAATATATTTCCCAAAAGCAAAAGGACCAGGAAAAATAATAATAGGATATAATAAGCACATGCAAAAATGTCCAGAGTGAATAAAGCACGTGTATTATTATGTCCGTTTCAAAAGTTGCCCATGTCCGAACACACTGTCGTTTTGTATTTTTATAGCAATATTGGCAAATGAGTGATTGAGATGGATACTAGCAAGGTAATGGTTATAATAAGTCATTTTACGGTGTACTGTTGATTTTAAATCATTAAATTTTATTTAATTTATATAATATTATGTAGACTAATAAATTTAAATTTTTAAATTTGGTAATGTATCATAATAAATAATAATGCATTGAAGTTTCTCTCTATTATTATTGTTACCATAAAAATATAAAACCCTAAGCACGTGCGCGGAGCTAATGCCTCTCTGTTTCTTGTCTAATGAATCGATGCTTACCCATTCAAGATCTTTCGATCTAATTCTTTTAAAATTCATCTCATCTTATTTTAGTAAAAATAATATTAAATTATTTATAAATAAATTATTTTGTTTAAAACATTATTTTTTTTAAATTTTAACTAAAAAATAAAATTTGATAATATAATAATAAATATAATTGGCTATCCGAGGCACAGTTTAAGGTAAAACCAGTAGAAGTACAGACTATGTGCCTTGTACTAATAATATTAAAAAGAAGATAAATTATTTATATAATATGTATTTTAGATTAAATAAAATAAATTTTAATAATTTTTTATTAAATTTGATTAATTTTATAATGACATAAATATAATTAAAATAAAATTTATAAATAATTTTTTTTTACATAAGTTAAACATTATTTAAAAAATTATTTAAAAATAAAATAAAAATCTTAATTTTTTTAAGTATACCAAATATTCAAAAAGAAATCTACTGTGACCCTTACTTCTCTCCCAACAATGAAAAGGCAATGACAGAAAGGGCCTAAACGAAAATTTGGATTTTGGGGCATCAGACAACTATATACCCAATCCAATACCCAGCCAACCTCGTAGGAATGATATTTTCTACCGAAACAAAGTTAAGCCTTATTTGATAATTAATTTAATTAATTATTAGTTGATAGTTAATTGTATCAATTGATTTAACTAACTGATTAAATTAGTTATTTGAATAAGAAAGTTTGATAAAATCAGCTATTTATGATTAATTACTTGAATATAAAATAACATATAAGGACATGAGTATATTTTATTATTTATTTAAGTATTTTTTGATAATTAACTAATCATTATAATAATTAATTAATTTAATTAATTATTAATTGATAACTGATTGTATCAGTTGATTTAACTAATTGATTACATTAACTGATTAAATAAAAATTTTAATAAAATTAGCTATTTATGATTAGTTATTTGGATATAAAATAATATATAAGGATATGAGCATATTTTATAAATTATTTTAGTATTTTTATTTTAATATTTTTAAATTTTATATATTAGTTAGTATATTAAATTTTATTATAAATAATATATTATAATTTATTATTAAATTATTATATTTTTAAATTAAATAAATTTTATAAATAATATTATATATTTATTCTATTAAATAATTTTTGAATTTATTATAATTTATTATTAAATTATTATATATATTATAAATAATATATTATTATATATTAGATATTTTTAAAATTAAATTAATATGATTTTAACAATTATTAAATTTTTAAGGAATTTTTTAAAAAGGATAAAATAAAAAATATAAAAATTTATTAAGAACAATTTGATTATTTTACTAATCAACTAATTCAAAATGTTGACCTTCAGTGTTTTAAGTTTCAGCATTTTGAAGACAATTAATTTATTAAATCAGTTAGTTATTAAATATTAAAATTAACTTATTGCTAAATTAATCAGTTAATTTTAATTAAATCAATTAAAGTTGAATGGAACAGTTGATTGTTAAACATTTCCTTGATTAATTTTAAAAAAATCTTCGTACATTCTTGCAGTTCCATTTTCCTGCTAACCGTCACATGTGCATCTATGAATATTAGGACCCACATGTGCGTGAACAAGAATCATTTTATATAAATATAATTTTAATGTAATGTATTAAATGATTTTAAATAATTCTTAAATCCAATATTGATTAATTTTTTTATTTGATAATAGTCAAAGTGATAATTAATTCGACGTGCATCACAATTTCCATTAATTCATACATGTATACATAATTTTTTTTTTTTCAATATTATTATATATTTATGAAAGAGCATACAAATGATTTAATATAATAATATGCATGTTAAAACTTAAAAGAGTGTAAGCATGAGGGAAGAGCATGCTCCGTCAAAACTATAATAACATCACCTCTTACAAACTTAAATTCATAATTTTGTCTCTCACGGCCAAAAACAGAGTGTAAAAGTGACTGATACACTTCTCCCCAAATCAACTTACCGCCTGTCTGGATTAGACGAGGTAAATTATTTTATTTTATTTCTCATTATATGATTTAACTTTTTACCCTTTTATTTTAATTCTTATAACTTAATTATAAGTGAAAAATAAATATGTCTTAAGTTTGTTGGAAGATGATTTTAATGAAAATAGATAAATTTTGATAATTAAGTAAAGAAAAAATGTTAAAATGTTGCATTCTCTCATTAATTTAGAAGAAGAAGTTAATTAAAAATTAATTAAGACTTAATTATATGGATTAAAATTGAAGGATTAAAATTACAAATTTAATAGCATTAAAAGAAATAAAACCTTTATATTTTTTAATGCAAAGAATCAAATCAAAGATGTATGCTAAAAGTTACAGTGGAGAAGTTATTAGCCACATTTAACGAAAAGGGAATATTCAAAATGCGAGAAAAGCAACGGCTAATTTGGTGCGGCAATGCCGTTAGGATGCGGATTCTCCAAGTATTAAATTGAAGAAAAATGGCCCGCCCTTTTGAGAATGATCACATACTGAGAACAAAGATTAAAAAGAGTGGCGACACTGTCTATTTTATTTTTTAATTTTTTTCTACTTTTTATTTTAATTATTATTTTATTATTATATAATATGCGGAATATCAAGCCGTCTGGTGAAAACTGGTGATTGAAAATTCCTTCCTATCGAGCCCTTGGTCAACACGCAAGCATAGATGCATTTGGAGATTTGACTGCTCTACCCAGCATCCAATAGTCGGTGGAGAGAGAGTTTAATACGAGGAGAAACAATTATAATATATATTCTTGAAAATTAACTATGAATTTTAATGCATATAATAATTTTCACAATTGATAAATAAGTAATAAAATTAAAACTGAATAACATTAATATCACATGTTACTATTGAAGCATATAAAAAATTCTCAAGGTTAAAACCTTAAGAATTATTTGATTCGCACAAAAATTAAATTTTTAAAAAATAATTTTTTATATAAATTTTATAAAAAAATATTTGAAAATTATTTGATTGATACATATGAAGTGAAATTTTTTAAGAAATAATATTTTATATTTTATTTTATTTTATTTTAAATTAAAATATTAATAAAATTATTATTATATTTTTTATATATTATAACATAAATTAATAAATTTTAATTATTATTAATTATATTTAATAAAAATAATTTTATTATTATATCTATAAATAACATATAAAATAAATTAATCTAGAAGGAAGTGTGTAAACAATTTCTGATACTCCGTAAGAAATAGAATTTTTTGTATTACTTAAATGAACTAATTTGTTAAATAATGAAAAATGAAACAATCTATTCTTTTCTTATTTTTTAAAAAATAGAATTTTTCGAACTAATAAAACAACCTCTTAAATATAATATATGATATATTTCTATGATAAGATGCATGTATTAAAGGTGGGTGAATTCCATTCATAACACGAGGCGGAAGGAATATAGTATGCCGTCACACTATTTATTCATTTTTTGGTTGTTGGGATAGAAAACGTGTCTTTTTTTTTATCATTTTTTCTTTCACTTATTTCTTTTCGCAGGTTGTTGGGATAGATGAGGGGTAAATAATTTGCAGTTCCATTTTCCTGCCAACCGTCACATGTGCATCTATGAATATTAGGACCCACATGTGCGTGAATAAGAATCATTTTATGTAAATATAATTTTAATGTAATGTATTAAATGATTTTAAATAATTCTTAAATACAATATTGATTAATTTTTTTATTTGATAATAGTCAAAGTGATAATTAATTCGACGTGCATCACAATTTCCATTAATTCATAAATGTATACATAATTTAATTTTTTTTTCAATATTATTATATATTGATGAAAGAGCATACAAATGATTTAATATAATAATATGCATGTTAAAACTTAAAAGAGTGTAAGCATGAGGGAAGAGCATGCTCCGTCAAAACTATAATAACATCACCTCTTACAAACTTAAATTCATAATTTTACGTCTCTCACGGCCAAAAACAGAGTGTAAAAGTGACCGATACACTTCTCCCCAAATCAACTTACCGCTTGTCTAGATTAGACGAGGTAAATTATACTTGCTTACTATATTTGTATATTTTTTATTTTAAATTATATTTATTTTTATTTTTTAAAATAGAAAATGGAAATATATATTTAAATTAAAAAGTGAATATATATATATATATATATATATATATATATATATATATATATATATAAGTGTAATTTACTTTGGATTATAATTTTGTATTTGGAACGCGAATTCTGTAGGTAATTATTAAATGGAAAAAATAATTTTTTTTATATCGGGCTGTGAATTAAAAAGAAGAACGCCTTTTTGAAAAAAAAAAAAAAAGAGGCCTAGACTATGATATTAAGAATAAAACTCATGATATTTATACCTCAACCAATTGATATCAATAAAAATCATTGCATTAACTTATTCCAAGAATTATTTGATTAATATAAGAAATAACTTTTCATAAGAAATTAAATTTTTTAAAAAATAACTTTTTATGTGAACTTTTTAAAAAGTATTCAAAGTTGTTTATTTAACACATAAAAAATGATATTTTTTAGAAAATAACTTTTTATATTTTATTTGGTTTAACTTTAAATATATTAAGAAGTATTAATAAAATTAGTATTATATTCCTAATATTATTATAATATAAATTAATTAATTTTAATTATCATTAATTATATTTAATGAGAATAATTTTATTATTATGTCCATAAATAGTATAGAAAGTAGAATTTACTTAGGAAAGAGGTAAATAAGCAACTTTCTATATTCTATGAGAAGTAAAACTTTTCAAAAAGTTTTATTTTTCATAATTTGTAAAATAATGATCAACCAAATAATTTATTTATTTTTTATTTTTTGATAAATAAAACTTCTTATACTATTAAAATAAATTAAACGACCTCTTAAAAATCTAAGACTGATATAATTCAATTGGCCACCTACTATTATGAGTGAGTAAAACATAAGAAGAAAATTTTTATTTCAACTCTTATTTTCTAATTTATCACATATCTAGCTCCAAAAGAATAGACTAATGGAAGTGAAATTTGGACTTTAGAGGTGGGTCATTATTTAAATTACAATTATTTTCATGTGAACAATGAATTAGAATTATTTATAAAATAGTGGATAATTTTCTAAAAAATAATTAGGTAATATACGTACTAAAAACTAATGACTTAATACAATACATGAAATGTATAAAACAATTTTTTTTTCTCTTTGAAATGACAGTCGCAACCCCATCTATTCTTTCTTATGTCTATTTAAATGAGTTTATTTCTAATAAATTAGATAATAGCATCAAGATATATATATATAACAAAAGCCTCGTTGTTGTTTCTGATTCCTATATTATTTAGGTAATATGATATTAATATGTTTTTATATTGTACTTACATTTCTATTTATAAGAACACGTAATGGTAATAAGTATTATTTAATTTAATTATACATGCTTATGTTATTCATATTATCAAAACAATTGCAATAGATAATTATATTAATATTTCCAAAAAACATTATTATAGAAATGTGCAATTAAAATATGAAATATACAAATAGATATATATATATACATATACACACATACACACGTATAATATGTTTGATTGATTAGTTAACTTGAAAGAAAGAACTTCTCAAGGACATTAGGTTAGATTTTCCAATTGGTCAAATTTTTTAAAATGATTTTGGATTGAAAGAGCTTCTCAAGGACATTAAGTTAGTGTCTTAATTTATTTTTAACTAGTTGAAATAACTTTGACTAATTGATTAAGTCAATCTACGGATTTTAGTTTTTAGTAAATCACTTTTTTATTTAGTGAATTAACCCTTAATTTGCTAATTTGAAAACATTGCTTATATAATTTATCTCACAAATATTCATTTCTTATTAAAACAAGATAATCTCATGAAACATATGATATATATTGTAACATTAAACATATCTAAGTATAAAAAAATTCATTAATAAAAAATACTTTCATTTAAATATTCTTTCATATATACTATCTATTAGAATTATGCCTTATAAGTCAATTATATGTGATGTAGTATAAAAATTTTGCAAATTTTTTTATAAATTTTTTATTCAATTAATTATTAATGAAAAGAAATTTATTTTTCTTTTTCAATCATTTAAATTATTATTTATGTCTAATAAAGTTTAAAGATCAAATGACTCACTATACATAGAGATTATAGTCATGAAATGTATTGTATACAAGTTAAGATTTTAAAATGCTTATCATTATACAGTTATTAGTAATAGACACTAATAACTCAAATAAAGTAGTACATAAAATGCATACTCAAGTAGAAGGATATCTCGTTTTATAGAGATCAGTATCATGACACTAATGCATATATATAAGCGCTTATTATATGAATGAATTCACTAAGTTGATCCATTTAGGAATTCCCATAAGGACAAGTCAAATTGGAATTATAATGTTGCAATAGTGTACAATTGATCCTTTGATTTGAGACATCATGTTAATTTTGTATATTGCACATTATATTTTAATATTATTTTGATTTCGAGGAATACCTAAAGGATATCTATTAGGTATAACTTTATTATATATATGCAGATTTCTAAATTTCAATAAGGAATTCATACTTCTCATAAAGAGAAGGGAATGTCCTATATTATCCTATGAATTATAACTTAGAAATCCTTAACTAAGGTGGGTTGAAATCAGGAAAAAAAATATTCTAAATTTTACATAATAAGTCATAAATTTTAAATTGAATACTTAGTAATTGAATAACTAGGGTTTTAATTAATACACCACACTCTAAATTCAACTTGAATATTGTATAATGAAAGGATTGTAATGTATGGTAATTGTAACTAAAAAAGTTCATTTTTATAATTCACATTAACAAGTTCATGATATATTGCAAAACATTAATCACTAATTTTGGAGTTTATAATTTTTGGAGTTTATAATTAATGATGTTAATTCTAAATATTTAATTAAAAAAATTTAATTCAATCATGACCCATTATAAGTTTAATAATGAACATAAGGGGTCATACGTATAAAATTGGATCTATTCACATTTATTTATATAGAGAGAATTAATTCAATTATGAAATAATTGATAATTCAATTATAAGACAATTAGTAGGAGAAAAGAAATAAATATAAATAAAGAGCTTATTTATTAATTTATTTTAATAGAATAATACTTCCTAAAATTAAATAATTAGTAAAGAATTTATTTATTGACTTATTTCATCAAAAAATATTTTAGAAATAAATAAATTATTTATTTATCAAATAATTTTTAATATACTATTTATTTTAACTGGGATTCCTAAAAATATTATTAGGATTTTAGTAATATCCTACTTAGTAGGCAAGTTATAAGATGATTACAATAGGAGATTTGTAAGAGTTGTAAAAAAACTCTAATAGCAATTATATATACACAATAGCAATTATAAGAGTTGCAGCCATTAGGTATCAAAACACGTGAATTTATGTGTTAGGTTAATCACAAAAAATTGCCCTATATTCTTTCTTTCTCTTTATAATTGCCATTGATCATTGCTAGTGCAAGAGTGTCATATTGAAAGCCAATCATATGAATTAACTTCAGAGGAGGCACACTTGGATTTCTCATTTGAATTAAATTAATTGTATAAGTAATCTTTGAAAAGTAAAATTCAAATGGATTGAAAATTTTTAAACTTTCGCTACGTTTGCATTGAATGCAACCCTGAATTTCCCAACACGATCCCTTAAAATGCACTTTCATTTAAATATGCTTTTCATGTAAACATTAGAATGTATTTCCATTTAAATCATTTTTCATTAATAAAAAGTACTTTCAGTTTACAAGTTACGTATGAGTGAAAAATGTTGAGGAGTATTATTTTAATATTACTTATTATTTGCCTTTCAAATGCATTTCATTTATTTTAAAAAGAATTTAATTTAATAAATAATATTTTAAAATGTAAAATTTTATTAAATTATAAAATATATTCATATTTTTATGTCATTTTATATATAAATAAAAGATGATAAAATATTAATTTTATCAAATATTTTTACATAAATAATTAATAATATAAGTTAAAATAATTAATTATTCATTAACCACTAATATAATTAATTAATTAATTATTAAATAAGGCATTAATCTATGAACTATCCAAGCCCATGACACATGAGGCAAATTTTGTAATTCAAACTTAAAAAAATAAAAAACTAAAAGAGTAAATAAAAAAAGGGAAAAATGAAAACCTTGTCGTTAAAGAAAGCCGAAGAGGAACGAACAGTGGGGTTAAAGACAGGTCACATGTCAAGATCTTGCTTACATGTCAGTCTTGATACCCATGCCTAAAATTTTCATTCTTCATATGAAGAAACTCACCTTTTAGACAGGCTTACTTTTCAATCGACATGTGAGAAATTTTTACATATTTTAATTATAATATATATTTTTATTCTTTGTTAAATAAAAGAAATTAATTATTGATTTTATAAAACATAGATATATTAAAAATTAAAAATTATTTTTCTTCATTAAATAAGACACAAGTTACTATTCAAGAATTCCGGGATTTCTCCCTCATGTCCTAACTACATCTTGATTTTTCTTCACCATGGTTGATATCCACATGTTATCATTCATCAATGTGCCCCCACAATTCAAATAATTTTCCTTTTTTTTTAATTTATCATTTTGTCCTTCTTCTCATATTGCGCGTAGCATTCTGCTTTATGCACCATATCCTTTCTGGCATGTACGGTTTCTTTTTCTGTTCATCTTTAACGTTCCCATTTCCTATTTCCCATAACAATACTTCTCTCCTCAGTTTTTTATTTTTAATTACAAATATAAATTTAAAAGTGATACAAATATTTATTTTTTTGCATTAAAATGACAAATCTTGATAAAATCTCAAATAAAGAAAATGTGTTTTTTCTATTGAAAATTAAAGGAAATTCAACGGGTAAAAAACGGAAGGAATCACATCCACAATATTCAATCTAATAGTGGCAGGGTACTGTAGTCGTTCCCGTATTCAATCTTCAAATTAGTTTCCAAGTATTTGCGTCAACAAAGTTGCAAGTGTTCGCGTAAACAAAGTTGCAAGTGTTTGCGTAAACGTATGCTTGGCGTCTTCCTGGAAGTGGCAACAGCAACTTTTCAAACAAGAACAGGAGAGGAACATGTAAATGTTCTAGTTTTGATTTTGAATATTTTTGCATTTGAAGGTAGTGTTGTTGGTCTTTAGATGACTTAATTTTGCGTACAATATTTGTAAGAAATGACTTGAATGAAAAGTTCTTGGCTCACTGCTCACATACAATAATTTTAGTGTTAGATAATTTGTTTTTTCATTCAATTGGATTTTGTGAGATGATTATGAATTAAAATATTGAAATTAAAATATAAAACCAAATATGATATTAATGTAAACTAATTATCTAGGATACTCATACACTTATAATATCCTAGTAACATGAAATTAATTCAGAAATGCAGAAGCCTACCTCCAGCCATAGCTTTAATAAATTTCACAGAGAAGTTGCTCCAAAAACTGTGCTGAATAGTTACTGCAAGTTCTTGAACTCAGGTGCTTCCAGGTTCTGGTTTGTGCTGTGTTGATGGTGTATTTTGTTCAGAAATATAATTAAGCATTAACCAAACTTGGGGACCCTTGTTCCGTTTATATATATTCACGTTGCCAACTTCTCCCATCAAGAAGCCGTGCAATCCGGTAGGACGTTGAGCAGAAAAACTGCTCTCCTATTTTTACGGAGCATTTTCATCCACACGTTGATCTGTTACCAACGTTCAAGAAGAAGAGAAAAAAAAACTGCTACATTCTCCCACTTGCTCCGTAAAAATCAAAAGTAGAGAAAACTCAATGTATGGATCATAGTGATAGGTCCTCTATCTATGAGTATTACCTCCCATGTATCACGATACATTTTGCTTTCTCAATCCACCATAACTTAATGAATAAGTCTTATACTTATTCTAGGTCCTTTTAATACTAATTTTCTCTAAACATAAATGTATACTCAAAAATGAGAAAAATAACTTAAACTGAATAAGAGCTTTATTACAAATATGCATATATACATCAAAGACTTAATATGGTACCAAGTCCCATCCTTAATACATGATCCTTAAACACTGATGGTGGCATGCCTTTTGTCAAAGGATCTGCTATCATCAACCCAGTGCTAATGTGTACAATGGTAATTTTGTTTTCCTTGACACGTTCCCGAATGGCTAAGTACTTGATGTCGATGTGTTTACTTCGACTTCCACTTTTGTCATTCTTAGCCAGAAAAACTGCAGCTGAGTTGTCACAATAAATTCTTAATGGCCTAGAAATTGAATTCACAACTCTAAGCCCAGAAATAAAGCTCTTCAGCTATACACCATGTGAAGTTGCCTCAAAACAAGATACGAACTCAGCTTCTGTGGTAGAAGTAGCAACTAAGGTTTGCTTTGCGCTCCTCTAAGACACGGCTCCACTAGCAAACAAAAAAATGTATCCTGATGTTGACTTTCGTGAATCAACGCATCCGGCAAAATCCGAGTCTGAGTAGCCAACTACTTCAAGATTCTCAGTTCGTTTGTACATCAGCATGTAATGTTTGGTACCTTTGAGATACCTCATCACTTTCTTTGCAGCTCTCCAATGATTCATTCCTGGATTACTTTGATATCTCCCTAACATTCCAACTACGAATGCAATGTCAGGTCTTGTACAAACCTGAGCATACATAAGGCTTCCAACAGCTGAAGCATATGGAATGTTTCGCATTTGTTCCCTTTCTAGATCGTTCTTCGGGCACTGATTCAAATTGAGCCTGTCACCCTTCACAATAGGTGCTACACTTGGTGAACAGTCTTTCATCTGAAATCTCTCTAAGACCTTATTGATATAGGTTTCTTGTGATAGACCTAAAATACCTTGAGTTCTATCCCTATGGATCTTAATACCAATTACATAAGATGCCTCACCTATATCCTTCATATCAAAATTCTTAGAGAGAAACTGTTTCACCTCATACAGCAACCCCTTATCATTGGTTGCAAGCAGTATATCATCCACATACAGCACAAGGAAATAGATTTTACTCCCACTGACCTTGTGGTATATACACTGATCCATGACATTTTCCACAAATCCGAATGAGGAAATAACATCATGAAACTTAAGATACCATTGGCGAGAGGCCTATTTCAATCCATATATGGATTTCTTAAGCTTGCATACTAAATGCTCACCAGCACTAGAAGAGAATCCTTCAGGTTGTTTCATATATACCTCTTCCTCTAGATCCCCATTGAGGAATGCCGTCTTCACATCCATTTGATGCAGTTCCAGGTCAAATTAGGCAACTAATGTCATTATTACACGGAGGGAATCTTTCTTAGACACAGGAGAAAATGTCTCTGTGTAATCGATTCCTTCCTTCTGAGTGAATCCCTTAGCCACGAGTCTTGCCTTATATCTTTCGATATTACCTAATGAGTCCTTTTTCATCTTATAAACCCATTTACACCCTATGGCCTTTGAACCACTAGGCAACTTGACAAGATCCCAGACTCCATTAGACACCATGGAATCCATCTCTTCCTTCATAGCATTGTACCATAATTCAGATTCTCTGCAGTTAATAGCTTGTGAAAACGTCTCAGGGTCATTTTCAGCTCTTATATTGTAGTCAGACTCTTGTAGATACACAGCATAGTCACTAGGAATTGCTAACCTCCTTTTCCTAGTTAATCTTCTTAATGTTGGGTTAGCATCCTCTTGAGAAGCATGCTACTCAATTGGTTGTCCAACAATTTCTGGTAATTGTTCAACAACTGGATCAACTTGGTTATGGCCAAGTGGTTATGGATCCTCAATGATTGGCTGTTCAATACCCAATGGTACTTGAGGGGCATGGATTACAACCAATCTATCACTTGATGTGGAAGCTTGAGAACCAAAATGATCAAGCTCAGTGTTTGGATGCTGAATTTGATCACTCCCACTGATCAAGTCATTTTCAAGAAATTTTGCATTTCTTGATTCCACAATCCTAGTGCTATGAGATGGACAATAGAACCTATATCCTTTGGACTTTTCAGCATACCCAATGAAGTAGCCACTTATAGTCCTAGGATCTAGCTTCTTTTCTTGTGGATTGTAGACCCTAACCTCATACGGACATCCCCAAATGCGCATATGTCTTAAACTCGGTTTCCAACCCTTAAACAACTCAAATGGTGTCTTTTTAACAGCCTTAGTTGGAACCCGGTTAAGGATATACACTACCGTCTTCAGGCCTTCAATCCATAAGGACTTAGGAAGCTTAGAACTGCTAAGCATGCTCCTTACCATGTCTAATAGTGTTCAATTTCTTCTTTCAACTACACCATTTTGGTCCGGAGACCCAGGCATGGTGTATTAGGCAACAATCCCATGTTCTTGAAGAAATCTAGCAAATGGACCTAATGCTTGTCCATCTTCAGTATATCTACCATAATACTCACCACTTCTATCTGATCTCACTATCTTAATTTGTTTATCACATTGTTTCTCCACTTCTGCTTTAAACACCTTAAAGGCATCAAGTGCCTCATTCTTATTATTCAATAGATAGAGATACATATATCGTGAGTAATCATCAATAAAGGTGATAAAGTATTTTGGACTACTAGAGTCCAAATTTGGACTACAAATATCTGTATATATGATTTCTAAAATGGTAGTACTCCTCTTGGCACCTTTCTTGGTCTTATTAGTTTGTTTTCCTTTTATGCAGTCTATACAAGTTTTAAAGTCAGTAAAATCTAGCGTACTAAGTATTCCATCTTTTACTAACCTTTTAACCCTCTCTATTGAGATATGACCTAGTTTACGGTTTCACAACATAGAGGAATCTTCATTAGTAACACATCTCTTAATACCTATGCTACTAGAAACATGTATTGAATCATTAGGTATACTGTCTTGTAATTGAATTCGGAAAAGACCATCAGAAATTGTACCATTGCCAACAAAATTAGATTTATAAAATAACTTAAACATATTATTTAAAAATTCAAAAGAATATCCAAAAGGCAAAAGTTTCGAAATAGAAATTAAGTTTCTAGAGAAACTCGGTACATAAAAAGTCCTTTCCAATATCAAACTAAAGCCAGTATCTAAAACTAGTCTGCAAGTTCTTATAGCTTCAACTAGTGAGCCCATCTTGTTGCCTGAATAGATGTACTGCTCACTGCCCACTGGCTTCCTTTGGTTTAGAAAGCCCTGCAAGGTATTAGAGATATGGATTGTAGAACTAGAATCAATCCACCATGTATTACTACTAACATCTACCATATTAGATTCATAACAAAAGTGTGAGATTGAGATACCTTTCTTTTTAAGCCAGCTCTTAAATTTGTTGCAGTTCTTCTTTATGTGTCCTTTCTTCTTGCAGAAGAAACACTTGGACTCTTTCTTTATACTGCCTTGAATGGGTGCATTTCCCTTTCCTTTTAAGTTGGCTTGCTTATTGTTCTTCCCTTGTGTTGCCATATGTGCACTTTCTCCTATTTCTACAATAAGCCTCCCTTCTTCCTGTACACACATGGACAGAAGTTCATTAATTATCCATTTCTCCTTATGTGTGTTGTAGGAAATCTTGAAAGGTCCATATTGAGGCGGTAGAGAGTTCAAGATATAGTGCACAAGGAAAGACTCATACATCTCGACCTCAAGTATTTTTAATTGAGTTGCAATGTCCCTCATCTGCATGATATGCTCTCACACACCCGTTATGCCGGTAAGCTTCATTGATGATAACCTTGTCATCAGGGTGCTCGCCAAAGCCTTGGCTGAAGTTTCAAATTGTTCATCAATAGCCTTGAGCAAACTTTGAACGTTCTAATGCTCTCCGATAGACCCACGAACGCTAGTAGATATCTTAATTTTTATATACATCATACTAAGGCGATTTGATCGCTCCCAATGCTCATAAAGTGCTATTTCAGCTGCACTATTACTATCAGTGGGTTTAGGAGGTTCATCCTTTCTTATTGCATCATCCACGTCCATCCACCCCAATTGAAGAAGAATTTTCTCCTTCCATATCTTATAATTATCACCATTCAATTCAGAAACTTGAAAATCAGAGATATTCAAAGGTTGAAAAGCTGTATAATATTACACGTTATATTAATAATTTAAGGTAATTAAATAATATTTCATATAACATGTCTTACCAATGCAAGCATATCTATCAAACATAATCCTAGTAGCAAACAAAACTGCCCGTGGGCTTAGTTTTATTTAATTAGGTTTATGTATAAAGTTAGTGAAACTAGCAAATTATATCCCCTATTTTAATTCTTGTGGGTAGATTAAGGTAAAGGAAAATTTACTATTCCACCCTAATTAATCATATTAAATATAATAAAATTCCTGTGGGATAATAATTATTATATTAAATATAATTAATTACAATTAATGTCAATTTTTCTTTATGTGATCCTAGATTTAAATCTAATGCTTTATGTATAATTTTAGAATAATCAAAGGTGTTGTGGCTAAGTTTTAATTAAACTAAAATTATACGGATCACTTGACATTTTAAAACATACATAAACAAAATGCACAAATAGGCATTTCTCTATGAAAATTTAAAAAGATTAATTAATCACTTAAATAAATGTGACAAATTAATTTTCTCTCTATAGAAACATATATTGCGTCCAAATAATCATGTAATTAATTAATCAGCAAATGAAGTAAATAATTAATTAATTAATCAACTAAGCTAAATGTGATTAATTAATTAATAGTAAATTCTCCTAAATTTTAATCTAAATATGTCAAAAGAATGCCTAAAATAATGTTTAAATATTAGGCATAAAAATGTTTGACACTAGTTTTAATAATATTCAAAAGCTAGAAAACCTGAAAAAATAAAACGCTGCTTAAAACCCTTAAATATTAGTCTGTGTATGCTAATAGCAAGAAAAGTCGATGGCTTCAGTGGTCAGCATGTCTGCATGCTAGCTAAAAGGCAGTAGCTCGACGCCCCACGGTTGCAAAATGGAGTTTTCTTTTTAAATAGAAGCTTGAAACGGGCCTGTCTGAGAACGGCCCAACGAAGCCCAATCACTTAAACAAACGACGCCGTTTCAATTAATGAAACGGTGCGTTTCAACAAGGCCAAAATTGCAGAAACGGACAGAAACAAAACGACGCAGTTTCACTAAGAAGGTTGTCTTCAACCTCCAGCCGGTTTGCCCGACCCGATTTCAACTCAATTCAAAACCCGAAAACAAAACACCAGACCCGAGAATTTTATGCAGTTTTCAGCATGTTTTTCATCGTTTTTCGAGCTTAAAACTATTGGAATCTCATGGGCTATCAATTCCTAATCATAAAAACATGGAAAAACAGCATCTAAACAGGATTCAAATTTAAATCTATCCTCTGTTTTTCATATAAACCATAGCAAGGCAGAGGCAATTTTGTGCTCTGATACCAAATGTAAACTAATTATCTAAGATACTCATACACTTATAATATCCTAGTAACATGAAATTAATTCAAAAATGCGGAAGCCTACCTCCAGCCATAACTTTAACAAATTTTACAGAGAAGTTGCTCCAAAAACTGTGCCGAATAGTTACTGCAAGTTCTTGAACTCAGGTGCTTCCAGGTTCTGGTTTGTGCTGTGTTGATGGTGTATTTTGTTTAGAAATATAATTAAGCATTAACCAAACCCGGGGACCCTTATTCCGTTTATATATATTCACGTTGCCAACTTCTCCCATCAAGAAGCCGTGCAATCCGATGGATGTTGAGCAGAAAAACTGCTCTCCTATTTTTACGGAGCATTTTCATCCACACCTTGATCTGTTGCCAGCGTTCAAGAAGAAGAGAAAAAAAAACTGCTACAATTAATTGATACCATTAGTAAGAGTTTTAGTTATCTTTCATCATAAATCTTTCGCATAAAATATTATAAAAAGAAGATTTGAAAGAATTAAATGTAATTTTTTATTGATAGTTATTATAATTGTCAATTTGCAATTATTAATGATAATCAATAATATAATTAAATAAGAACCTTTATGATTAATTCATAAAAAAGTTAATACTATTGTAAAAATGCAAAATGATGTCAACTAATTGATATCAACAAAAAAGAAAATCAACATATATAATAGTTTTAACATATTCGCTTTATTTAAGAATCAATGTTATAAAATTCGAATGTCGTTCTACATCGATCATTAAAGAATTGATGTCAAAAAAAATATGAAGAATTAATTCAACAAATTAAAATATAGTTAATATATTAGATTTTTAAATGATTGGCGTTTAGAGTGATATCAACTACCTCCCTTAAAAATTGATAAATACTAACACCGATTTTTTTTATTAGTAATTAATATGGTTTTGTCGTAACTTACTTTTAAATTTTGAGCTTTAACTCTATTTGATGAAACCTTGAAATCTCCAATGATATTTTTAGTTGAAAACCTTATCGAAACGTTCCATCCGTTTTCCTTTATCTTTAGCGATCTCACATCACGGGTAGGATGTTTCAACGTAATTCACAACTAGATTGACATGGGATCAATGTTTCTCATTTGAAAGTTGAAATCTTTCTGATTCACATTTCCAATCCGCGGTCTCTAGCAATTTTTCTTTTTCATTACCAAGGTTTGTGTAGAAGCTTACCAAAAATGAGTGACTAATAGAGGTGGTTATGGAATTTGATGAATGTAATTGTCACTATATTTATAGATGAAAGAATAAATATTGTATTTACTGCTAATAAATAATAAATGATTAATTAATGTATGTATATATATTAAAATTATAAATATAATATTAAATAATTTTTTATGTTAAAATTAATAAGTTTGTATATTTAATGTTTTTAACATATTTTATACAAGTTTATTAAAATAAACAATTACATTAAATTAGAAAAATTAATAAAAATTATGTGAGAAAATAATTATTATCATAAAACATAAAACTAATAAAATAATAATTATATAAATTAATTATTATAACAATATATATATATATAATAATTACTATAATTAAATAAAAATATTAATTAGAGTAATAAATTATTAATATTAAAATAAATGTTTGATAAGATGCTTTGGACGATAAACGTTTCTTTTTGGATCATAAAAACTTTATGATGACAATCTATTAGAAGGATTTTTATAATGTAGAAGGATAACAAAACAAAGAAGATCGGACATTACCAAATGAAGGGAATAAATAAAAAATTGAGATATATTCATATATATATATATATATTATAAATTTATTTAATATTATTTATGTCTATTTTATTTAATAACAAAATTTTTATTATAATAGTAATATATTTATATATATAGTAAATATTTAATAATATTTGTACCTATTTTATTTAACAATAAAATTCTCTTTATTATGGCCCTTTAATTGGAGTTTTTCATAATATAATATACGACATTTTGATTTATTTTCTAATTTTCTTTTGCATATGAAATGGTAGCAAGCAATCACTAAGCATTAATAAATTTCTTCCTTTTCAATCAAGATATTTTTATGATTCAAATCCTTATTTATTAATGAGTAAAATTTGTCTAAAATTAGCATCTTTTCCATCTGATCAATACCTTATTGATTTTTTTTAATTTTTTTTAATATTATTAATAATATAAACTTTTAAATGATAATAATAATAAATTTTAAATAATTAATAATGTGAGATTAATAATAATAAATAAATATGACGTAGTAACAATAAAATATATTGAATTGCAAAATTGTCTGGATTCTGCTATTAATTCTTTACCTTCAGCAATAATTTTAAGTCGTTGAATTAGATCAATGAGGTTGGGTTAGCCTATCTTGATATTTTGATAGGTATACCTTACATCAATTGGTAACAATTGTGTAGGTTTGCATTAATTAATTCCCTATTTATTATCATCATCTCATCACAAGTACATTACCCTTGAAATTATCCAATCCACACAAAATCCATACAATCCATATATACTATTCTATTTATTGGTTATTTCTTTATCTATTTATACTACGTTAAGAAAGAAAGGTTTGTTATGCATTTTTGTTGGGATGTGTGTTGAATTATGGAACCCCTTAACACAATCTCAGATTCCATGTTTTTATTTTTTTAATTATATAATTTGTTATTTATAATATAATTTAAATATTATTAAATATTATAAATAATTTAAAATTTTTATTTAATTAAATTAATTTATTTTATTATATATTTTATTTGCAATTTTATTATTTTATAACTCAAGTGTTTTTCATTTTTATTTTTTTGCTTCATGTTTTTCTTATTTTTTATGTCTACTTTTATTATTTTTAGCTTAAATATTAATATCATTAAACATTATTTATGTCCATTTCTATTGTTTATAATTGAGATGTATCAATATCACTTACTATTATAAATATAACATTATGTATTTTATTTTTAAATTTTATAAATATTTTAAATAGATTAAAATTTTGGTATAAAATTATTAATTGAATCTATTAATTGCATATTATATTTTTAATAATAATATTTAAATATTAAATCAAAATTAATTAATTAAATTTTATCAACAAATTTTTATATCAATTTTGAAGTACTTTACGTGAAAAATAAATTCATATTAATTGAGAGGATTTTGAAAAAACTTTATATTTCTTGCACCATTTCTCTACATTTTATCTATTTCATTGTATGCTTTTCTTATTTTTTTTGGTTTCATTCATAATATTTAATATTCCGACACTAAATTTTAAATAGTATAAATATATAAAATTATATTTTTTATTATAAAAATATTTTAAATAAGTTAAGAATTTTGATTAATTTATTGTTTATCCTATTTTTTTATTTTTTCACACTCTTTTTATTTACTATGTTGCATGTTTTTGTCTTTTTTTTTTAATGTGCACTCTAGTTGTCTATAGTTTAAAATGATATTATTAAGTAATATAAATATGATATGATATATTTTATTTTTAACTTATTTAAACATTTTGAATAAATTGGCACTTTAATATAAAATTTAACAATAAATTACTTAATTGTACATTTCATTTTTAAAAATAATATTTAAAGATGTTTTAAATTTTATTTATTTAAATTTTGTTATTTTTATAAAATTATTAACAACAGCATTTTAAATTAAAATTACATCAAGTGAGATTTCGTTAGGAGTTTGCGTCTGCAGACTATTTATTCTCATTTCATCTTCTTCATGATATGTTTTTATTCATTTTTTATATTCAAACATAATATTTAAAATTCACATCTATTATATTGAACAATATATATATAATATATAATTTATTTTTATTATAAAAATATTTCTAATAAGTCAAATATTTTAACCATTTTTATTTTTAACTTTTTATTACTTAAAAATTAATATTACTATAGTATAAATATAATATTGTATTTTTTATTTTTAAATTTTTATAAATATCTTGAATAAATTAAAATTTCAACATAAAATTATTATATGAATTAATTATATATTATAATTTTTAATAATAATATTTAAAAATTAAAATTAGATTTATTTATTTAAAATTTATCAATATTTTATGTCAAATTTTAAGTACTATATTTATATATCAAATTAAATATATATGTCAATTAAAATTTTATCAATACTTTATACCTCATATACTATTTCATTTTTTTTATTTATATTATTTACAACTTAAATAACATTAACTAATATAAATTTAATAGAATAAAATATTTTTATGATATGGTAAAAATATTTTTATTATGTTAAAATTTTTATTTAATAGAATTAATTTATTTTATTATATATTTTATTTTTATCTCTAATTATTTTATAACTTAAGCATCATTTCTCTTCTTTTTGTTTATCCTGTTTCATTTATTTTCCATTTTTCATATCTAATTATGCTACTTATAACTCAAATTTTAAAATCATTGAGTAACATATCTAGTATTGTATATTTAATATTTCAATTTTATAAATATTTTAAATAAATTAACATTTTAGTATATAAATTAGTAATTGAGTTATTTAAATGCATATTATATTTTTAATACTAAATTTTAATATAAAATTCAATTTCTTCATTATTTTTATTATAAATTATTTTAAATAAGTTAAAATTTAATTTAATTAATTTATTTATTACTTATTCTAGTTTTCTTTGCTTCTCATATATTTTTCTTGATATTTTGCTCTTTTTTTATGTGCACTATTATTTACAATTTAAACATTAAAATTATTAAATAGTATAAATATATTAAAATATATTTTATTATTAGTTTATGTAAATATTTTAAATGAACTAAAATTTTAATATTAAAACTATTGATAAAATTAACTAATATATATTTAATTTTTAAAAATAACTTTTAAAAATTAAACTAAAATTTATTTATTTATATTTTGTTATTTTTTCTTGATAATAATTTTCAGATATCATATTTAAATTAAAAATACATCAATTAAAATTTTGTTAAGGATTTTCAATTCACACATTATTTTTTATCATTTCATTTACTCTATCATATATCTTTCTCGTTTTTTCAAATTCGCTCTTACTAGTTAAAGTTATAATTGAATAATATAAATATAATATAATTTATTTTTTATTATAAATTTTTTCATAAATAATCCTTTTTATATAATTAAATTAACTTATTATTCACTTCATTTTTAATTCTTATTATTTTATATCATATAGATCATTTCTCTTCTTTTTATTTATTTTATTACATTTTTATTATAACTTAATATATTTCATTTTTATTATAAAATATTTTAAAAATTTATGTAATAATAAAGTAATATTAACAATTTATTGTTTATTTTATAGTGAGAATTATTAAAATTGCATTTAAAAACTTAATTAATATTGAATTAAAAAATTTAATTATCTATTAAGATCAAAATTATATTTTTATATAAAAATTATTATCATTAAATATTTAATTATCCATAAAATTATAAAAAAATTATTTTATTTTTATTCTGTTTTTCCATTCTTATTTTCTCCATCATACCAGATACATACATATTCCTTGGCGTTGTCTAAGGTGCCCGGACAAAAGGTGGCAATTTATTGACCTTTGAAATTTCATATTAACTCTAGCCATAGATCTTTGATAGATGAGATAAATTGCAAATCAGGACTTAAACAATGATAAGTCCAACCTGACCTAAAAAATGGCAACTTCCGTTTGGGAATTGTCAGTTGAGAACTTTGTTGGGCAACTTCCGTTTGGCAATTGTCACTTGAGAACTTTGTTGCGGGGGACTTTATATATTAGATTTATGCCAACTAATAATGACTTGTAAGACCCCATTTATTTTAACAAAACCTCTCCCACACAACATTTTTGTAAATATTTTTGTTATAAAACATTAAAATGGTAAAAAAAATTATTTATTTAATATTAAATATAAAAATATAATAAAATAATACCTTTTATTTTGAAAATAAGTTAAGAATCTTTAATTCACACAAAAAGTTATAATCCTTAAGAAATAATTTCTCCTATAAATTTTATAGGAAGCATTCTAAGTTATTTGATTAATATTATAGAATTGACATTTTAGGAAAATTAATTTTTTATATTTTTTTGCTTCACTTTAAGCTTTTCAAAATATATTATTAAAATTATTGATATATTAATTAAAAATAAAAATATTAATAAATTTTAATCATTTTGAGTTATCTTTTTATTAAATTATATTTTTAACCTCACTTCCAATTATAATTTTTTATTTTTTATTTTTTATTTTGCTATAAAAGAGTAAAACAAATTTACATAAAAATTCTTATATATATATATATATATATATATATATATATATATATATATATATATATATATATATAATTATGTAAATATATTTAAAATTGAACATAATTTAAATGATGAAAAAATATTAGTTACATGATTAAAACAATAAATACTTAATTATATTAAATTTATATTGAATAGATAAGAAACATTCAATTTTTATTTTCATAATTAAACATCAAAATAATAAATAATAAATATTATAAATATAAAATAAGAAAAAATTTAAATTTAATATACTGTTAATATAAATTAATTTTATATTATTATTCGTGCATGTGCTACCATATCAATAAAAATATGTTAAAATTCCTTTATTACTATTAAAAAATTATAATTACTATTACTCTTTTTAATGATGTATCTTTTTTTATTTACTAATAATATGAAATTAAGTTAATGTAAGTCTAAATAACTTGTATGTATGAGATTTCCTGATCTTTTTTAAGTTAATGTAAAATTAATTGTATCATATAGATACAAGACAATTTACAATGTAGAACCACTTTTCATAAACAACATGTTATATACGACTGATGCATATGGGACAATCATTTAGTAAAATACTTGGGCCTTGTAAATTTTGATTTTATCAAATTTGTGAATATGAGAGCAAACTAATGTGTTAGATTCTTGTAATACCTAGAACCGATGTATAATGGGTTCACCATATAGATAATGCTAGGCTTGTCACACTTTATTCCCAAGCTTTTAATTAAGTTTATACAAATTTCTTTATCTCAATTAACATGTGTCTTCATGCCACATAAATCCAAAATTACAAAAAATGCTTGTGTATTCTAATATGTTTTACTCTTCTAATTTTATTATTTCTCACATATCTTGTTAAGTTATAAGACTACATTTTCTCCTTAGTTAACATCACTCTTACTAAAATGAATTGTTTTAGATCATAAGTGAATTTTAAACACTTCTAAAAAAGAAAGTCTTTTTAGTCTCTATATTTCAATTAAATGTAGTCCTTGACTACTAACCTAACCCAAAATTTATAACTCTATTTAGCATGCCTTTTGTAGTTAAAATTATATGTTCATACTAGTTCAAACCACAGGAAGTAGCTAAATTAGTTAATAATGGAGCTGACACATATTCTCTTTTACTCCTATTATTTAGGTATTTTGATAGCTTTCACTATTAAAAAATATCTTAAAACAATTTAAAATTTAAAAATAGTTTCAAAAAATATGATAAATATAAAAATAATAGACCTACATGCCAA
The DNA here is from genome assembly GCA_020226215.1 of Sindora glabra. Taxonomy (NCBI): domain Eukaryota; kingdom Viridiplantae; phylum Streptophyta; class Magnoliopsida; order Fabales; family Fabaceae; genus Sindora; species Sindora glabra. The sequence continues at coordinate 5,793,042 of CM035226.1, read as the reverse complement.
ACCAAATACTTTATTTAATTTCATAAAACAAGATGAAATGTCAATCAAACATAAATAAAATAAGTTCACAAGTGAAAATTTAGATAAAAATTTCAAAAAATCTTTTGAGTACAAGTTCAATGAAAATAATCGCCTCTAACTAATGAGCTTTTCTTTTAGATTTTTTTGACTTTTTACTTTTCTTTTCCAACCATTTCTTAAATTTAAAGTTCTTGCATAATCTACACTTACCTTTAAACTTGGCCTTTTTGGGTTTCAAATGATCATTGGTCTAGTTTTTCTTCCCATCATTTAAAAATTTTTCATAGTAATTTTTAAAATGTTCTCTCACTCTTTGTCTAGAAGAAAAATCATGAACCACCTGATTAATTGCATAAGTTTCCCTTTTCTCATATTTTCACTTGACTTAAAATGACTATCATGTCATTCATTATCCATTCACTTTTTTGAGCTTGATAAGTAACCTTTTAAATATAAAACTTTGAAGACAACGACTCTAAAACTCCAATCAAAGAAATCATCATCTAGATAAAGTTTAAAGCTCTTCAATTTGTTATGATAATTATTAAGCTTTAAAATGTGCTCTTGAGCTCCTAACTTTATCATAAAAAGTCTTTTCAAACAATAAGGGATAATAGCCCTTTTATGTCTTGTCAAATATTTTGAATTTTTTTGCTACAAATTCTAGAAAAAATTTTACATTTATGGTATCAGTCATGAAAATGCCTTTCCTAATGGTTGGGTCAATTAAATATTTTAATATCATTAGACAAATCCTATTGGATTCCTTCCATTTTTTGTGTCTTGCCTTTACATTTACAGACAAATTTGGTTCAAGTTTAGGTTCTGGTTCATTAATTACCTTGTCGAACATAACAATTGCTAAGCACAATCTTATAAATTTAACCCGCTCATCATAATTTATCTCATATAGCAACTTTATGGAGGTTAATTGTGTGCGCAAAGCAATTGGGGGAAATGTGTTAAACTATTAAATGCATGTACATGCTTAATCATGCTTTCATTTTCCTTTCAATCATGTAATTTCATGCAGTATTGCATTATAAAATTTAATACCAAGGTGTATTTAAAAACTTTATAATACAATACAAGGGTCAAATATGATATTCCTAAAATTTGACACTAATGGATGTTTAAAATTCTAGAAAAAAAATATTCAACCCTACACTGATGTTATTGCTAACTTACTATACTAATGATATAATAGCAAAAAGATATTTAATATTATTAATATAGCCTTTCTCTTATAAATTTTCAAAAAATAATTTTCTTCTTAAAAAAATTTTTAAACAAAATTTCATGTAATTGGTCCTACGAAGGTAAATACACAATGACACAAAATTTTTATAGCATAACATAAATATACAATAATTCCTATTATAACATAATAATCCTCCAAAAATCATTACATTCCCCAAATAGTATTCATAAATACTATAAAATTTATAGTAAGTAGCTAATAGTATAACAATTACTTAGAAAAATTTTTAGCTCCAAATTATGTTAGATAAATATTTAAATGAAATTGGCAAAATTAACATAAAATTTTTTTATTATAAAAAATTGTGAAAAATTACCCAAAATTATATGCTCAAAAAATGGAGCACAACGATGTAATCATCATCACTAGACAATGCTCCCATGGCAATGTGTACACCACAAGCACCTGCATTATGTGTGAGCCGCACACGTGTTGCCCTTATTTATATTCTTCTCCAACAAATGGGTCACACAGATCTATATTCTGACCCAATTTCGACTTATTTAATACCCATTCAAATTTGCACAATTTCAAGCATGATTTTCAACACTAACCAACCTAGAATTTCTGATTTAATTTCCCTTAATCCATTCCAGTCAATTTCATGGCCAAAATTATCCAAAAAATGCAGTTTCAAATTTTCAAAAATTAAAGCTTTAAGGCTATAGAGGATCCAGCTTTTCATGAGGATTTTTCACAAGTTTTATAATACCTTACACACCATAATCCCTTAAAACACCCAATTCTTTCTACCCACATTCCATTCTCTCAAAATTTTCACATTCTTAAGAATTTATCCATGGTGATCTTTGGTGTTTTTTTAAACTCAATTTCTAAATTTTTTTTAGTTATCATTATCATCTCTAATATTTTCTACAATAACCATATACAGTATGAACAAGGTTTATGGATTCTGTTCCTAAGTATTTTTTACAATATTTTAAAGAATTATTAATATAAGTTTTTTTAGATTCTTAGGTTTACATATGTGTAATCACAAAACATCCCAAAATATCATCTCCAAAATTTCTAATACCATCCAAAGCCAATTTATGGCATTTACCAAAATTTATCATATGACATAGGCAAATACATTCATCAATATATATATATATATATATATATATATATATATATATATATATATATATATATATATATATATATATATATATATATATATATATATATATGTATGTATGTATGTATGTATATGAACAGCCAAATACATAGTAATTTATTATATTTCAGTATGGTAGAAAGGACATGCCCATGTTTTCATTTAAAACATGCAAATTTTATAAAGAAAAAAATTACTAGAAAGAGAATGCATCACTTAATTCAAAATTTGCATTAAAAATTATATAAAACTCTTAGTTATAACTAAAAGCTTAGCTAGGCTTTGATACCAATTGAAGAAATTAAAAATTACAATTTTAAATATCACCTAATCTTAATTTCTATATTATGGCATGAGAAAACTTATAATAAATTATAAAAATGATTATGAATGATGACATATCTGTATTGTGTAAATCCATCTCTCAATGTGTACCATAGAAAATAAGAAAGGGGATTAACTCTCTTAGCAATTTATGTATTTGTGTAATAAGATAGATCGATGGAGCACTTAAACCCTAAACCACAAAAATATGAGATAAGGACTTCTTATTTATAAACGAATTTGGGTTGTGGATTCTATCCATCATGGAATCCATACCCATGATGTCAATATTGGACTAAGTACCAAAATGCCCTTTAGTTAGGTCATATAAAGCCTAATTAATGATAATTCTATTTTATTAATAAATTATATATAATTTAGTTTATAGATATTTGTTTTTTTATGTATACATGAGCCTTCCTTTTTTACTTTTGTGTTTACTTTGTTGTCTCAAGGATTAATAGTTCAAATCTATGTCAAGGTTATATATATACAATTGGGCTAAGGTTCTAATTCTAAATCCAAATTTCTGACATTATGAGGTCATTTGATTCACTTCAAGGACATGAAAAATTCTATTTTTTAAGAAATAGGAAATAAGAAATAAGTTGGTTGTTTAATTAGTCGTTATGTAGCAAATTAGAGGAAATAAAATTATAGAACTTTTGGAAAGTTCTATTTCTCATAAAGTATGGGAGGTTATTTATCCACTCCCAAGTAAACTCTACTTCTTATATTATTTATAAATATAATAATAAAATTATTTTTATTAAATTTAATTAATAACAGTTAAAATTTATTAATTTATATTATAATAATATTAAAAATATAGTAATTATTTTATTGACACTTCCAAGTTATTTAAAACTAAACTAAATAAAACATAAAAATATAATGTCACTTTTTAAGAGATATTACTTCTTATATGTCAATTAAACCAAATAACTTAAAATATTTTTCAAAAAAATTATATAATAAATTATTTTTAAAAAAAATAATTTTTTATGAGAAGTTATTTATTGGGCAAACCAAAAGAATTCTAAAACAAATTTTTGCTCACTGATGCTGTCAGGGATCTTCTTGCCAGATCAACAGTCGGTCAATTCATGATTTTACTTTAATTCAGTCCCGTAACTGTTGGATTTTGATATTCATTTATTGTATTTTTTAAACATGTTTTTTATATGCCACGTTTGTCTTCTGCTTATCAAAATGATAGCTGACTATTCAATGCGCCTCTAACTCGATGCCCCGTCACTTTGCTCCACGAATGAATTAGTAATCGGTAATTATGATTATGATTATATTATATAACAAGTTGAAGAATTGTAATATTACTGTAAGGAATTGATGAAAAACAATCGACGAGACTCATAATTGATTATTTGTAAATAATTGAATGAAATATTTATTTTTTTAAGCCACAAAATTAATTTTCTTTGAAAAATTGAACTCTTGAATTTAAAAGGAAAAAAATTAAGTGACCAGTGCATGGCGACTCCAGATTTATTATAAATATTTTCAACCCTTAACGTTCTGTTTCAATACAAGAGAAGGCATGTAACACATCCTTCACTCTCTCCATAATTACTTCAAAGTTTGCTCAAAAATCCAAACAATGTCTTATACTTCATCTTCATATTCAGAGTCTGACTCCAAACTCCCCCTGAAACAAGTTCCCGGTGACTATGGCTTCCCGTTCTTCGGAGCCATTAGAGATAGACACCAATATTTCTATCACCAAGGCCGCGACAACTTCTTCTCTTCCAGAATCCAAAAATACAATTCCACAGTTTTCAGAACTAACATGCCACCAGGTCCCTTCATCTCGTCAGATCCTAGAGTCGTAGCCGTACTTGACGCCGTCAGCTTCCCCATCCTCTTCGACAACACCAAAGTCGAGAAACTTGATGTCCTCGACGGCACATTCATGCCTTCCACCTCCTTCACCGGCGGGTACCGTGTTTGCGCTTACCTCGACACCTCCGAATCGAAACACGCCCTCATCAAAAGCTTCTTCCTTCATCTTCTCTCCACCCGCCGCGAAAAATTCGTTCCGCTTTTCCGGAACTCGTTGTCGGAGCTCTTCGCGGAGCTAGAAGATAAATTGTCCGACAAAAGCAAAGCTGATTTCAACTCCATAAACTCTTCCATGGCCTTCAACTTCATCTTTCGCCTCCTATGTGATAAAGATCCGGCCGCCACGAAGCTTGGCTCTGACGGACCCAAGCTGTTTGACAGATGGTTGCTAGTTCAGCTGGCACCTCTTGCAACCCTAGGATTACCCAAAATATTCGACTATTTAGAAGATTTCTTGGTACGTACATTGCCGTGGCCGGCTTGGACCGTGAAATCGGTCTACAAGAAGCTATACGACGTCTTTGCCGCGTCTGCCTCGGCCATTTTGGACGAGGCCGAGGGTTTTGGGTTGAAAAGAAATGAAGCTTGCCATAATCTGGTTTTCATGGCGGGTTTCAACGCCTATGGCGGAATGAAGAATCAGTTTCCTATATTGATGAAATGGGTCGGATTGGCTGGGGAAGATCTCCACAAGAAACTGGCTGAAGAGATCAGGGGGGTTGTTAAGGCTGAAGGTGGAGTTACTTTCGGAGCATTGGATAAGATGACTTTGACCAAATCAGTTGTATACGAAGCCCTAAGGATACAACCCGCTGTACCGTATCAGTATGCCAGAGCGAGGGAGGACCTGGTGATCCGTTCTCACGATGCACGCTATGAGATCAGGAAAGGTGAGATGATCTTTGGATATCAGCCTTTTGCCACGAAGGATCCTAAGGTATTCGAGAATCCCGAGGAGTTTGTGGGCCATAGATTTGTGGGAGAAGGCGAGAAGCTCTTGAAGTATGTGGTGTGGTCCAACGGACGCGAGACGGATGTGACCACGCCGGATAATAAGCAGTGTCCGGGGAAAGATCTGGTGGTGCTAACGTGCAGGCTCATGTTGGTGGAGCTCTTTCTTCGATACGACACATTTACTATCGACGTTCGAAATTCGTTTTTGGGCGCCTCAGTTACTTTCAAGTCTTTGACCAAGGCTTCATTCCTATGAATTTTTTTCTAAAATATTTCTGAATGCTTGTTGTGATTTCAAAACAAAACATTGTTCATTGTTGTAACTAGGCAAATAATTGGTTTGTGGCCTAAATAAAATAAATAAATTGGTTGGATTTTATTAGTTATCGTTAATTGGTTTTGCTCAGCATGCGTAATGATACAACTACTGTAACGAAGTCTTACATTTAAATATTTTATGTACGTAAGATCATAGGATTCAGAGTATCCTAATTTTAAGATCAAAGCCGACGGCATTGATTCAATTATTTATCGTTTTGATTATGTTCCGTATTTAAAATATATGATGAGAAACAATATTTGCCTAGCAATTGAGATTTGAGAATCATGATGACTATTTTTGTTTTAGGAAATCAATTTATTCATATATAAACTATATATAATTGTGATGCAAAAATGAGATATATAGTTTATATATTTCTCTGGTTCTTTTGGAGGAGAAATGGTATGGAAAATCTAAAAAAAGGATAAATTTATTAATATTATAATTTTGGACATAATTTTCCCACATGATATCTCATATAAAAGAAACGGTAGGGAAAGAATTGAAATTAACTTACGAAATGGTGAGAATTTGAAAAAGGGCGCACACGTTACTTTAACGCGAGGGATTCCAATTCAATGCACCATGCATCTGTTTCTAGTTTCTAAACGGAATCATTCTCCATTACAAGGAATAGGTTTTTGTGTAGTTGTTGCATGAAAAAAATGGAAAAAACGTGAGTGAGTAGCTTAGAATTGTTTTGCTAAGGGACGCAATTGAAATGTTTGAATAGATTTTTGTGATGATGGGAGGAAGAAAGAGACACCTGGGTCCTCAAAATTAAAATAGGAATGAAATGAATGAATCACCGGTTGGTGTCATTTTAAATGGCAAGGGTCACGTGGAAACCACGACCGACTTCTCAAGTCCCAGGCAGCTGATTATGCCTGCGTTTTATTTTATTTTATTTAGTTTAAATATAATTCTAATTTTTTTCATTTAAAATACTTTATTTTAATTTTAAAAATTTAGATTAGCATAATTTTATTTTTATTTTTGTCAATTTTTTAATTTCAATAGATTAATTTATCTAATACTTTTTTCTTATTTATGCAAAATAAGTTCTATATAATATAGAAAATTTATCCAAATTTTAATAATTTTTAACAAATTGATAAATTGTATATAAAAATTAAATTATTTTAAAGATTAATTATTTATAAAAAATTTTGAAATGTTTTTTATTAAAAATAATGCAGTAAATATTTATCAATCATATAAAAATTCATAAATATTGATGAAAATTAAATAAGAAATTAATATTATATCCATTTAATACTTAAAGAGATCAAAATATTTTTTTTCAATTTAAGAAGATTAAAATTACACAATTTATATTATAAGCTACTAAAATTATATCCAAACATTTATTTTATAATTCATTAATTAATAGCTCCACTTGTCAAATCTGTTGTACTGTATCCATCGCCAAGTAAAGGATTTAACTATGTATAAATATATATTTTATTAAATAAAACAACAATTCAATTTTTTAATGAACTAAACTGTAGCGACTCATGACGTTAAATGATATCGATTTATTACCTATCATATTTAATTAATTTCAGAAAATCTAAAAGATAATTTTATTATAATTATCTTTAGTAATTGTTTTTAAAATTATCCTTTAGTTTAAATTTAAAATTTATTTCATCTTTTAATTTATATACAAAATTCAAAATAGATAAAAATAAACAAAAATATGATAAAATAAATTTATTAAAATATTTTAAGATAAATGTTTAAAGTAATAAATTGAAAAAATAACTATTTAATACTTGATTGAATTTCTAAAATGATAGATAATTTTTTTTAAATATAACAAATAATAAGAGATTAAGGAAGTAGATTTCTATTCTCTTTAAAGTATAAATTTTAAAATTAGACCAATTATTGAATTAGATAGAGAGCTTTGATTCACTGATTTATTAGTTCAAGCACTAATTTATTGGTTGAATTGGTTTTAATTTTAAAAATATAAATTATATATATAAACTAATAATATATTTAAGGTAATAAAATATAAATGATACAATAATAATTTATGTTAAAAATAATTTAAAATAATACAAATTTAATTGATATAAAATTAAAAGGTATCATGCTTCAATTGTTGCAAAATTTTAAAATTTTAATTTTTGAAAAAATAATCCAATCTATTGATTTTAATTGATTTAGATTAATTTTGATAGATTCACATCAATTTTAATTAATTTTAATATATTTTTATCTAAAAGTCTTAATCTGACCGATTTATTGATTTATTAATTTAATCATTAGTTTATTAATTGAATCAATTTTAAATTTAAAAATATAAATTTTAAATATAAACTAATAATATATATTTATAGTAATAAAATAAAAAGATATAACAATAATTTATGTTAAAATTAATTAAAAATGATACAAATTCAATTAATATGACATTAAAAAATATTACATTTAATTATTATAAATTTCAAAAATTTTATTTTTTTATAAAAATTTATCTAATGCATTATTTCCGATTGGAATTAAATCCATTTTAATCGATTCACGTTAATTTTAATTATTTTTCATTGATTTGAATATATTTCTATCCAAAAATGTTAACTTAATCGGCTCGCCGTATAATTTAACGATTCGTCCGTCGGACTATCCGTCCGATTGTTAAAGTTGTTCTTTACAATTACCTCCCTGCTTTTATGTGTGGAAAGTTGAAGAAAGGATTTTAACGGAGAAAAAGCGGTTGAAAAATCCCAATTTGCCTTGCTTGGATGCCGAAGAGAAAACGGACAAAACAGAAAATGAATACTAGAAATGGCCGTGGGACCCATCGTCAATTTTCCTGGCTAACATGCTGAGAAAATGAACTGAAAACTCAGTCTCGTGTTTTTCTCAAAGTTACCCTTGAAACTACAGCCAACTACGCTGAAAAATGCCTTTTGGTAAGAAATTCGTATGCCATGCCACCTTTGTTTTCCATTTTTTTCCCTCCTTTCATAAGTAAAAATGAAAATGAAATAATATTAAATTTATACTAATAATTTAAAATTTTCTAGTAATATTTTAAAGGAAAATGCTAACTATAATCTTAAGGGCTATGTTTAAGATTAAATGAATACTCCTTATATATTATTATTTTTTATATTCAAGAAAATTTTATAAATATTTAATTAATAATTTAAATTTTAAATATATTGTAATTATTTTTAATTAATATTATTCTATAAGATTGTTTAAAAATTAAAAATAACAATAAATAAAAGCTCTTTACTAATTCTTAAGTATAGCCCTCAAATCTATGAATAGCAAAATCCTATTTTAAATAATTACTTGATAAGATCTTAATATTTTATTTATTAAATATACATTTATAGTGGAAATTGCTAACATTCATATTTATATCTAGAGATTAACAACCTTTATATTTTATTTTAAAAAATTTATATTATTAATTTAATAATAATAAAATAAGAAAGGGATTAATTAACACTAGTGTAAGTTTAAAAGACCTACACCAAATCTCGACCATCAATTTTATATTCATTGAATGATTTATAATATTCAAATTAATTATTAAAGTTGATTTTAATAAAAAAGGGAATTGATATTTATTACATTTAATTTATGTCTCTCTTTCAATATTTTAGTTTTTCTTATTTAAAATTTTAATTTATTTTAGAACACAAAATTATTCTAAACTTTAATTTTTTTTACATATTATAATATATCTTTTTTAATGGATAAAATTCTTCAATATTTGCATAAATTATTTAAAACTATCATAATTCCCTTTTTTTATAACTTTCAAAATGCCAATTGATCAATAATTTTCTTTTTTTTTATTTTTAACATTTCCTTTCTTTCTCAAGTACCTTTGTTATTTTTATTCAAATAAATAAAAAATAAGCATTTAAAACTTAGTAATAATAAAAAAGTTATATAAACAAAATACAAATAAAATTTTCTCTAAAATCTATGAAAAAAAAGAGAAATGAAAAAGATATAGATTTGAAAAATTGAAATAAGAAAGGCAACTCTTATGTTTAAAATTGAAGGAATATTGATAACTCATTAATATATAGTAGAGGATGGAGTGAGTATTTTGTACAGTGTTATGACCCACCTAATCATATCTAATATGGAACTTATCTCTCAATTTTCACTAACTTGCTAATCCTAACTTTGGTATCATTGCATAGTTTCAAACTATCAAACCAAATTTTATAATCATTGTTAAAATATTTACTGACAATATTTATACTATTACAAATTTACATCATTCCTATAAGGCCTAGATATATTCCTATTTGCAAATTATAATAATTTCCTATTCTTGTTGTGTTAGTGGTGAAGATAAAGCTTCTACAAGAACATTTCTAAAGAAAGAAAACAATTAAAGAATGATTCATTGACTCAATAAGTAAATAATTTATCAAATAAGTAAATTCTTCATCACATATCTTTTCATATAGGATTATCGTGTTCCATACAACATTATCATCCATAATAATATCAAAGAACAATAAATAATGTCAAGACGAATAATAATAAAAAATTCATCTTATACCTTTTGAACCTTCCTTATCCCTCTTAAATCCTACTTTATCCTTTCGCAAATGTTTCCTAAAAATAGTATTATTTCACATTTTTATTAAATCATCTCCTCTAAACACAATTCCATACAATATTAAATTCCCCATTGTGGTTTTATCATCAATTATACACATATCCATATTTATATCTCAATTTAATCCATAACAATCTACACATACTTGTTATAAATTACATAAGTCTACTATATAATCAAACTAGGAAAAAATAAAAGTAATATTTAACTACTATATTTAATTGTTAGAACCTAGGTTGTATTTCTAGAAAACATAATTGAACACAATATGCAAGTATGTTAATTTAAAAACTACCTATATAATCATATTCGACTACAATAATTGAGTATAAGCCTTAGAATGCAACTCCTATAGCTATATTCCAATACCATAGTTGAGTATTTGCATATAAAGGCAACCCATTTTGATACTTAATTATGGCAATGGAGTATGGTTTATTAGGACTACTTCGCATATCCATACTTGATTACATGTC